>VZTZ01033066.1:1243-33656 GCA_013400955.1 Drymodes brunneopygia
GCATTCAAGCCTATTTTGCTGCCAGTTTATGCCAGTGCTGCTAGCTGACCTCCTTAGCTGCTGGCATAAATTGCTGCAACACACCCTTAAATTTCCTCCACAGGGAGCAGATTTGTTGAATTAAAAGGTGCAATCTTTAGATAGTTACTTTTCTGGATAACATGCAGAGGCCAGGAAAGACAAAGAGCACATCAGCTTGATCTGTGCTTAGTGAGGAAGCAAAGTGTCACAGGAGCCAGCCCTGGCTGCTGCACTGTGGTGGCTAGGAGGACAGCAGGAATGATTCATAATAAGGGGAGACAGACATGGAAAGGGAACAGAACCACGATTACAGAGGAAAAATGAAGAGTTGCCTGACAGTGTCACACTGGGAAAGAAAAAGGCAGGGAGGATTAAGGATGGCATCAGAAGATATGTCTTACTGCTCTATGACTCCAGCATGGCCCTGCTGGCAAGCCAAGGAAGCGGGGGTGTGGTGAAAAAGTCCTGTCTAGGAAAGTGATGATGGGGGCCTGTGAATCACTAATGATGTTTCCTGCTTTTATTTGCATTAGTTGTGTGTGGTGTTTCGGGATCTATTTTCAGTAAGGCAATTCCGTGGAAACAGGAATAGATATATTTTCAAATGCTTTTCATGTAAGACTTGGAGGAGCTAGAAACAGAGGTCTGATATGTAAGCCTAGGATGGGGCCAGGCTGAATAAAAGGTGAGGCAAATTTCCCTTAACTCCTCTGTGCTATTATTAAAAGGCCACTAATTAGAGATAGAGGATAATTCTCCTAGACTTTAACCAGCCTCACTACAGCTGCAATGGTGTTATTTGGGAATGAGAGGAAGAAAGGATGGGATTATAAATGAGAGGGATCATAACACAGACTTTCAGCACCACCAATTAAACTGTGCCTCAAGGACTATCTTCACATTTTGNGGGCAGCCTGGGGTGCACCTTCTGACATCGCAGCCTGCCTGGCATGTACAAACACCCAAGCCAAGCTTATTCTTGATTGCCACACTGTACAAAGGACTCCCAGGGAGGGGTGTTAGGGCCTTAAAACTGGCTATACAGATTCCACATCAGTTAGGATTGGCTTTTTGCCTCAGTGCATTCAAGCCTATTTTGCTGCCAGTTTATGCCAGTGCTGCTAGCTGACCTCCTTAGCTGCTGGCATAAATTGCTGCAACACACCCTTAAATTTCCTCCACAGGGAGCAGATTTGTTGAATTAAAAGGTGCAATCTTTAGATAGCTACTTTTCTGGATAACATGCAGAGGCCAGGAAAGACAAAAGAGTGCATCAACTTGATCTGTGCTCAGTGAGGAAGCAAAGTGTCACAGGAGCCAGCCCTGGCTGCTGCACTGTGGTGGCTAGGAGGACAGCAGGAATGATTCATAATAAGGGGAGACAGACATGGAAAGGGAACAGAACCACGATTACAGAGGAAAAATGAAGAGTTGCCTGACAGTGTCACACTGGGAAAGAAAAAGGCAGGGAGGATTAAGGATGGCATCAGAAGATATGTCTCACTGCTCTGACTCCAGCATGGCCCTGCTGGCAAGCCAAGGGAGTGGGGGTGTGGTGAAAATGTCCTGTCTAGGAAAGTGATGATGAGGGCCTGTGAATCACTGATGATGTTTCCTGCTTTTATTTGGATTGCATTAGTAGTGTGTGGTGTTTCAGGACCTATTTTCAGTAAGGCAATTCCTTGGAAACAGGAATAGATATATTTTCAAATGCTTTTCATGTGAGACTTGGAGGTGCTAGAAACAGAGGTCTGATATGTAAGCCTAGGATGGGGCCAGATTGAATAAAAGGTGAGGCAAATTTCCCTTAACTCCTCTGTGCTATTATTAAAAGGCCACTAATTAGAGATAGAGGATAATTCTCCTAGACTTTAACCAGCCTCACTACAGCTGCAATGGTGTTATTTGGGAATGAGAGGAAGAAAGGATGGGATTATAAATGAGAGGGATCATAACACAGACTTTCAGCACCACCAATTAATCTGTGCCTCAAGGACTATCTTCACATTTTGAGTCATTAGGAGACCTCAGTGTAGGGATTGTGGCCCTGGGTTACAAGCCTACCCAGGACAAATCCCCTTGGTGGATCAGTCCAGAAGATGGGGGCTTACCCCCATCCTGGAAGAATCAGTGGTTTAGACCACGAAGTGGTCAGACCAACCCCCAAGTTGCAATTGGTTTGTTATAATGTCTGTTAACAGTAGCTTTCTAGAAAGTTCCACTTTACTTGGTTGTTAATTCGTTGTCCCTTCCCGAATCCTCCCCTCTCTCCACCTAAGTGGTTGCCATCCCGCTGCCCCTCCCTGACTCCTTCCCTTCTACCTAATCTGATTGGTTGTTCTTGGAGTTCATAAGGTGATGCACGGGGCTTCTCGGGGCTCTTGTCCCTGGGGTCCCACTTTGGAAATAAAGTTCCTCAGCATACCTACACAAGAGCCTCTCCTGTCCTTCCTCCACTCCCTCGGGTCTCCGAGCTGGGAACCCACCACTAGCCTTTCCTCTGATAGCTGTCTGCTCCATCAGGATCTATTAGATTCCCTCGTTTATGCCACCTCCTAAGGAGAGTTAGGCGATTCGGGGACGCGGTGGTTGCAGGCGGCGGGATTCTCGGGAATCGCCTCCCAGACCCCGGACCGACCCAGCAAGAGGGTAAAAACCATTAGTAATACCTCAGGATAATTTATAGGAATAAATCACATGGCAAATCACGTGATAACTCCCTTGTAACCCTAAATAATTGAGACTCATTGGGGTCAGCTAAAGTCAGCTGAAGTAATTTTCACTTGGTTTCTAAACATGCATTAAAAATTAGCTCTGATTCAGCTGGAGAAGGTAAAGAAAAAAACCACAAAGCAAAAGAAACAAAAAGCAACATGTATATGTTCTCTGCAAGGTCTGGTCTGCATTTGCCTGACCCAGTGTAGCCTGACTTTCAGTGCCTTCTCCAGGTCCTCTCTCGATGATATTTGATAATTTTCGCTACTTAATAATTATGATCTTGTCCTAAAAGATGTAATTTTTTTGGATATATGTACTTCCAATTCTAGCAAATTTTAAAACATGATAAATGAGCGCCTGACACATTGGACAGTTGACATTTGAGACACCCATGTTCAAGCATTGGAAGAACTTGGAATATTTGATCCAGGACTTGTGATACTAGATTGATAAGACATGTTAGCGAGGCAGATTTTATGCAGATGTTCAGACTTTCAGACTACTTTCCTATTAAAAAACAGTTTGGAACAGATTTATAAAACTTTATACATTACCTCATTTTGTTGACTTTGCAGAGATTCTCCATCTTTTCTATTCGTACTAACCCCCTACCACATTAATGCACTGAACCTATCTGTATTTAAACAGCTTCCTAGTGTGGATCACTATAGCCTGATGTCTTCTAATTGCTGAATCAAGTGTGCATAAATAATTTACTGAAATTGCATTGTTGCACTTAGACAATTTTTGAAATTACCTCATGTAACTTCATTAAACCTCAAATCTGGAACACTAATTTGAGGGAAGAAAAATTACTACCTCTGTATTATTAGATCATTAGGTGATAAACACATTCTCAAAAAAGTCACCTGATGAGTTTCAGTCATCAGATTCAAATTGTAAATGGAATCGTTGTCTATGTATTAGAAAAGCACATGCCATGTTTTGTTTACATAATCAGAAAAATGGAGCTGCCACAAACCCTTTCCCCATCTGCCAGTCATTTTATTAAATGTTTCTGCAATTTTATTAGAATTCTCTGTCTCTGCAGATCCTGCTCAACTGTGAAATTGGAATTGCAAACAGAAATATTACATTTCTACATACAGTAGTGGATAAAAAGTCCAATTTTTACATGTAGAGAGACAGGGGAAAGGTTTTTTTAAGACAGAAAATCAGCAGAGGGAATATCCTCTCTTCCCCCAAGTATGAGGCAGAAGGTAAAAGTGTCTGTTTCCTTTATGATATTTTTCTATGACAGCAGGTAGAAACTGAGAAGTGCAGCAGCAGCTTTCTGTCAGTAGCTTTAACACAGAAAGGACAGAAGACTGCCTATCCTTCTGGTCCTTGGAGAGGGACACCAGCTGAAGGTTAATAAGTCTGAGTTGCACTGGCTGCTGGAGCTCAGACTGCAGGAATGGATGAGTCAAGGTTGGAGAAGGAATAGGCAAGCCCTGCTGCCTAGATCCTTGCTTGTAGCCCCATTCTTACTATACATTTGTTGCAATAATGCAAGAGGCATTTGGGAGGGTTTATCTGTTCTGACAATATCACCTCTGTTGGGTATTC
This sequence comes from Drymodes brunneopygia, assembly GCA_013400955.1. Lineage (NCBI taxonomy): Eukaryota > Metazoa > Chordata > Aves > Passeriformes > Petroicidae > Drymodes > Drymodes brunneopygia. Next base: position 5,552 of record VZTZ01033066.1, read on the forward strand.
CTGAAGCATTATTTCCAAAGCTGATAGAACACAGTGGTCAAAAAACATTTGGTGAGTCTGATGATTGGAGTGTCTTGTCTACAGGGAAAGTGTTTTTACAACTCTCTTAATAAAAAGTCTCAATATAAGGTGTTTCTCCACTTCCTCACTCTCCATTCTCCCATCTTCCCAGTCTCATGGTCTTTGTTATCCTTTTCTAAAGGGTTTTTCCCAAGAGTCAAATGCAAACACTTTTACATTTTCAGTTTTCCTGCAAAGCACATTCACATCCCTTCTGGAAAATGAGAAATTAAGATGGAAAGAGGGAAATGAGAAGACCCTGCTTGTTCAGCCTCTTGTGCAAGCATCTCAACTTCACCCTTCAAAACACAGGAGAGGTGAAAAGAATGACCTCTGGGTTATCTGGAAGAAAACATAGCAATGCCTCTGTAGAATTACTTTTTTGTTCCTGTTGACTGCAATGATCTCAGTCATGAAGTTTAATCAGTCCTGCATCAGCAATACTTGATTTTTCAGCTCTTTGCATTGATTGACACTTACCTGCAAACAAAAGGTAGAAGCTACACACACTTAGTCCAGCATTCCTAAAGGGCTGCAACTATCTCCTTTCACAAGAATTAGTACCTTTGTTTCTTTCTCTTAAGTTTACAGAATGCTCAAGAGCTGTTGAAAGATTTCTGTCTTTTTCCACAATTTTTTCTTCAGCAGTCTCCACCTTGGATCAAAATCTTGGTCTACTTTTCTTTCTCATCATAACTGAGCTCTAGTACTAACCATGGCTTCTTGGGATTTCTATCTAGTCTAGCCCACTGTAATGATCCATGGAAAATGGCATTCAGAGGAGCAACTCTGTCATGCTACCTGGCTGAGGACAGAGATTCTGCAGCTGCCTTCACTCTCTGATGCCGTCATGCATACTTCATAAATACTGCAAATCATCCTGCTGCATTCATCTTTCTCTCCCTAATCACATTTATCCCTAAATATTTTTAAATAAATCTAGCTACAGCTGTGTCCCATTCTACTTCTGCCATGGGGCACAGCCCACAGGATGCCTCTGTGTTCCCTGGTGCCATCATACAGAGTTCTCACTCAGGACAGGAGGAAAAGGCAGATTGCCTCCCACACTGGCCTGTGGGCATCAGCGCCTTTCCCTTTGCTGCGGCCTGGGCTGACCTGATTCCTCCAGAACAAACCTGTTACAAAGCAGCATCACACCTGCTTACAGGATTTCCCTGTAACATCCACCAGTCCCCACCATTCTCTTCTGAAGCTGCCTCTTTTCCTGTTTGCAGTTTAATGTGTGTAGGCAGATGTTTGTGTGTCCCCACATACAGAGATCCTCTCACTGCTAAACCCTTAAATTAACTCTCCCTCCTTCATCTTGCAATAGATAACTATAGGTACATTACTTTGGCACCTGTGATGTACCTATCATCTGTGGCGTCTTGAAGCAGCTTAAACTTGGTTCTTAATTATTTACATCAGATTTAGTCTAGTGTTGGCAAGGTACAATAACAATGATGCAAAACTTGTATGAGCAGCTAAGAAAATGAGACCCTATAACTCTTTTTATAATCTGCCTTGAATCAGCCTTCTCATAGGCTGCTTAGAAGGTTTTCTTCTTTTTCCTCCACCCCCTCATTTGTAGGTTCTACAAGCTGTGCTTTTATAACAAGTCTTGTTTAATTAGGATTTTATTTTAGAACAAAGACACGCTTCCATGGAAGGTCAGGGATGGCTAGATTTTACTCTCAGACAATTTCCTCAAATCAAATTCATCCAAGGATTAACAATGAATTTGGAAAAACTGTGTAATGTTCTTCTAAATATCCCTGGATATAGTCAGGGGGCAACACATGAAGAGCTTTAACATTTTGCCGTCACAATATAACACATAATCTAACAATTTTACAGAAGAGAGATTTTCATACCTCTGCAAACTTGTCTGGAATGATTTTAAAACATGAACTTTCTTGACAGGACCTACTCTGCATTTCTGAGTTTCATTTTCCATGCTAAAAGTAACTGGCACTTTCAGGCTAAATATTTTTGCTTTGCATCAAAGAAAACCAGTGAAAAACAAAGAGCAAACACAAAGTTGTTGTGAGGGTGTATGACATAGGGATTTCTTTTTCAAGCTGCCATCTTGAATCTCTTCACTGTAGACATAAAGCAGAATTGCTTTCATTTTAAAGTGTTGCATAGAGAAAATAATAATGAAAAGTAACATCTTTGTAACACTGTAATGAAGAATGAGATTTTGCTTACACCCGCGTTTCATTTCCTTCAGTGATGACCTTCTTTTACTTGACAACATGGAAGCAGGAAATGAAGTTTACCGTTCACCATGGTATAAATTTACTGTTATGACCTTGATAACTAAGCTGTAGAAATGGACGGAGCTGGGGTTGTATAACAACAACAAATGAGCAAAGTCTTGAAGAGAAATTGAACTGATTTTCTGCAAATGCAGCTTGTTCCATGGGATGCCGAACAGTACGCAACAAAGACAAGTCACAGGACCACAAGCCACAAGGTGGCAGATTTTTCTGGTGTTGCTTTGCTGACTTAAAATGAGGATGAAGATGTGGATGTGTCTGAACACAAACTGAACAAGATATCCCAGTTCAGTTTATCCTAACTATATCTATCGAGGTCTAGATTTAGATCTTCATATTTTTCATTATAGAAGAGAGAAAATATTTTAGCTTGCAATCTCAATTCACTATTCCCAAACTTTTTGTATAAGTTCAACCACTTAAAGAGTTTGTATCTGGAACAGTTCCAACTTTATAACAGGACTTTCCAGTTTCTTAAGAGATATGATCAATTAGTTATCGCCCCTACAAACTGCTTTAGTCATTGTCATCTGTCTTTTCCCAAGCTGGTTTCCAAGTGGAGCACAAATACATATGACACTGCAGACTTATTCCAAATCAGGCCGTGACGAATTTACTCCAAGACCTCAAGGTGACATAAAAGTTTAACTTTTGCATCAGATGTCATTCCTTGAGAGGTTATCTATTAGATATCTGTTTAATACAGATTTTTCTGATGCGATCTATAGATTTGTAGAAATGCAATGAGATCTGTGGAAGACGATTGGGGGTAAAATTAGAGCAAACTGGGAAGTTAAATTCACATTCCAACAAAAGTTATAAGAGCACAGAAATGATAGTAAAATGCAGCTGCTACTCTCTGGATGGAATGTGGCTGGCATGCAGAAAATCTCTTCAACGATGATTCCCCCCTGCCCAGACTGAAACCCTAAGAACATGCTAAGAGGAATGAAATGGAGGGTGGAGTGGAATGGAAGCACCATAGCCAGGCTCTGTTGCAACCTTTCCAGGGATGGGAACCTGATGGTACCACGTAGCCAATAAAGTGTATAGCAGCTGTCAGCCAAGGTACAAGGGACATCTCTTGCTGTTAAACCTGCAACTGTGGCAAAATTACTGTCCTTGGATTAATTTGCTTCATTGTAATCTCATTGCAATATCAGTGCACACCTGAATCTCTGGAGTAAAAGCCAAAGTTACCTGACTCCAAGGTTCCACTGCCCCTCACCGAACTTGCAGTCTATATTTCATTGACTACATCTTTAAGAGCAAAACCAGAGAATTTTACACCAGTCAGTAACAAAGGTATGTATGACTAGAATCACTCCATCCCCACCCAAAAGTAAAGAAATAGTATAAAAGTGAGGTAAGGATAGGGAGAAATTAGGGAAGACTCCATGATAACTTCAGGAATCAGTCAACAGGCTGAATCTATATTTGCCCCCATAGAGATGCGTATTGGGTAAGAACCTTACTCTGTGTACACTAAATGATTTTCTCAAGATAGCACAATTTTGTATTGTCAGTGTATTTATTAATGAAGCATGTTATTCCATCCTCTAAGGGAGCCAGCAGTCCCTGGCAGTGGATATCATACTCAACTAGGAGTGGGGAGGTGCAGGAAGGGGGTCTCTCTTCCAAAATTGCAATAAAGGATTTGTTTCTGATGTGTTCAGAGTCAACACGTGACTCTGAACAAGTCAGACAAAATTGCCCTCCCATACAGCAAGCTGTCCAGTGGAGTTCCTATAATGTGACAGACTGAGCAGCCACCTGAGTGTCTTCTTCTCTGGGGCACTGGCACACTGATCAAACATAAATCGGTTCAAGAAAACCCACTTTTCACTTGACAAGATTACTAGCTGATCGCTGATTTTCTGCAGTCTCTAAATCATTTATCAAATGGCAAAAACTGACATACCTCAGTGCTGCTTCAGTAACATAACTGTGAGATTAAAGGCTTACAGCATTTTCCCCATGGCCTGAGCTACCTTCTCGTCAAGTACAAAAAAAAAAATCAATGTTTATGCACTGGAATTATTACCTATAGTGGTAACACAGTTACAATATAATATTACTTTAATTTGGATATATTTGTTTCCATCAAACTGAAAAAATAGGAATATCAACTGGGTAGCAAACATGCTTTTCTTAGCTGATGACAGGATCATATGCTGCCTGGCTGAGTGTATAACACCATCCAGGGATGCCATACATTTGTCCTCTCAGGGCTTTGTTACTATTTCACAGGTGGCCTCTGGATTGAGACAGTAGGCTGATTCAACGTATTCTGGCTTTTTACTCCAGTCCCACTGTGAGATTGAATGCTGCTCTGCTATGAATAGGGGATGAATTTTTTGAAGTCAACAGAACAGTGCCCACTTGTGCCAAATGAGAATCTGTCCCATATTGCTGTTTTAATTACAGTCATGTCAGAGCTGCTGTTTCATACATATCGATTAATCAAAATGTTACATGAAACATTTGGCATCAACAGGAGTAAGGTAAAGGGCATCATCTTCCAGTAGTCTTATCACATGAATATTAAGTCCTCGTTGCTATCAGATAATACTTAATGCAAGCATATTTCAGTCAGGTGTACAAAACCACAGGGATGTAGTCATCACTATTAGGTTGATGCAAACAGCTGTCCACATGGAATAAATTTAATGACATACTCCAGATGCTGTTGAAAGCTGGCTCCAGAAATGCAGCAACCTGCCACTACTCATCCTTCCAGATCCAAGCTCCCAGCTTCCAAACTGAGCTTTTCATCTTTTAACAGTGCTTAATGATAGCTGATCCTGTAACTCCATAAACAAATCAAGAGATATGGCCCAGGACCAAAACACTCTTTCCCTGAAGAGAAATCTAGACACATCACAGTATTTTTTATTTCGCTGGTTATTTATTTTAACACTGATTAATCCACCTAGGCTGCATTTCGAAGCATCACCAGTGGCAATTTGAATAAGCTATTTTGTGTGCATGATTTCTCTCCATCTTTTCAATGTCTTTGTATCACAGGAGTCACTCTGATCTATCTTAAATAAGTATTGTGGCACCAAGCAGCTGCTGCTCTGCCAGAGTTCCAGAAATATAGAACAAAAGTCCCAACCTTTTCTGGTGATTAAAGTTAGTTTTGCAATTTACCATACGGATCTAGCTGTTGTGCTGCTATGCCCCTGATGGAATCCTGCCTCTGATAATTGCTCTGCCTTTATAAATTACTCTCTGCTTTTCAGCTTTTTTTACACTGGTTTTATGCTGATTCCATTGAAGCCCTTGGGTGCTTTTGGCCCTTCATTACTTAGCTCAGTGAAATTACTTTTTTAAATGACTAAGTTGCCACTTCTAGTGTTGAATGTGACAGCAACTTCAATGCCATTCAAATATACTCAGTCTTTAAGACAAATAATGATGAAAAATGCTGAAAGTCAAGTGCAGATTACTCAAAAAAAGTTATTGTGCATGTTGGATTTTGGCCAGACGGGTTTACATCTCTATTCTTATGAGGAGTGAGATGAAAGTGACACTACGGAAGGCTGGAATTGGCATCAGGAGTAATGTGTATGGAAGGATACTGATGTGCTGCAATAAAACTGCAATGTCTCTTTCATGTTTGCATGCAAAGTCAGCTGCTTCCACCTTTGATCCTGATTCTTCTGCAAATTACAAAGGAGGCAGCTTAAGCCCTGTTCTTCCTGAAGTAAAATTTCTACCTGGGAATGATCTGAATTTCATTTGGGCCTTCATAAATCATCAGGATGGTATGTGGGGCCAGATGCAAGATAGAATCACATCCTATGCTCTTAGTTTTGTGGGTATTTCCTCAATTATAATTTATAGGATAGACATAACTTAAACAAATGTTATGGGCACATTTTTTTCTGCATAAACATAGGAAGAATAAACTGTTTACTTAACATTTCAGATGTCATTATTCCTAAATATGTCCAGTTTCATTGAGCAGGCACTCTGAAAAAAATTTTCAAGCTACAAAAAATAGCATCAACACTATGAGCCTGCATCTCAGGAGCATTTGGATCCAGAAACATGTCTGTGTGATAAATGCCAAATGAAATTATTTATGCTAGATAAAGGAAATAACTGGCCTTAATAGATTGCACTGTGTAACTAGAGTTATCTGTCCTGTCATCTGAGAATTATCCAGTCACAACAAAATTTCCATGAGAAAAAACACAGGTCCTTTGCACCTGAAGTGAATTTACTAATGTAACAATGTAGGAAACCAAGCCTTAAAGAGCAACTATGAATTTCACTATTTCACTTCATCTGAAATACTCATCATTCTTTTATTAAGATATATTAATTAAGATATTAAGATATAAACTGTTAATTAAGATATAAAGATATAAACTGTTCATCTCAGAATAAACAGAGAGATGCTTGTGTCATTAAACTCATTTTCCTTCTCCATCTCACAAGGAAATTAAGTAATTTTCTGACTTTTCAAAAGATCTTCTAATCTTGGGCACCTTTTCCAAGACACTACAGACATTGATTTCATGGGCAGTTGCAAATGTGCAGCTGTTTAGGAAAGTCCAGTGCCAAATCTGACCCTGCAGACAGTGCACTTGGAAAATATGGAACCAGGTGATTTTTTTGGATAATCTTGAGAAGGGGCCAGACAATGGATTTCTCAGTCACATTTTCTCTTCAGCTGAGCACAGTAAAGAGTGAAAATCTTATTAAAATAATTACTTCTAGGTACTTACAGCCCATTACTATTAATAAACAGAAATGCATTTCTCTGTGAACTGTCTATCCTTCAATGTAGAAACAATTTGCAACAAGCAAAATTAATAATGGGAAATTTTATCACAGTACTGACACCTTTCAACAGCCATCTCCAGAATTCAGCACATCAACTTTGATGACGAAAACTGAGAGGGGCAAAAAAATCCCTCTCTGTCCCAGAAGAAATCCCATATACCTACTAGAAAAGGAAAGTTGCCAAGGCTTTGGGGGCTTAGCTACAACTTGTGAGCTCCAGTCACCTCAGCCATGTCTGCATTGTTTGAATTTCCACATCCTAGGTGAAAGTCAAGTTGATACATTACTGAATTCATATGCATTAATGCAAAGCCTGTGTTCATTTCCCTCAGATCCTCCTTGGAGAGGTATCTTAACACAGTGATACCTTATCAAAACCTCTCACAATGTGACTTCAGAGAAGATTTTTTGCAGACTAAAGTGTGTTAAGGTAGAGCAGGAAAATGAATAAGAGAAAAGAAGATGCAACTATTAAGCTATGCATTTTCCAATTTTTAATCATTATCTTCGATTCAGGTGGCACTGCCCAGTCTGACACAGGCTGTATGTTAGTTTGCTTTCTTATATAGGGCAGGCTGACATGTTGGAAACCTTTCAAGGTTGCTACTGTCTTTTAGAAGCAGGTTTATTACCTGGGGATAAAATAAAGTGCACACAAAAGCATTTCAAAAGTATAGAAGACTAATTGTCATTTTACCCAACATCACAACACATTCAATAAACTTTTCAAGGCAATTTCTAAAGTGCAAACCACAGTCTGTACATACACAAATTCAAGGTCATCTATGAGTTATACTTTTCTTGCATGGAAAGCACGTTGGTGCTTTCATTCTGAACAAGATCTCAGTTTAGTCTTGGGGACAATGAAATCCAGAAGAGAAAACAAGAAGTCAGCATACATCTCATCCCTCTGCGATCATCTGCTCTGCACAGCTCAGTGCATAATGAGAGCTGTTACAGGCTCCCAGCCACTTATTGCTATTCTTCTGTTCTAGGGCAAAGTCAGCTGGCACAGCATACACAGCCTTCACTGGTGTTTTCAGTTGAAATGTTTTCCTTGTGCTGCAGTAGATGAGGATCACTCACAAAACAGGTTCCTTCCATTCTGCTTGCCGTGCTGTGGGGTGGGCTGTGGTGTGTAACACCACAATAGAGGTGTGGTACGAACTAGATGAGGTTTAATAATGTCATACTTTTGCATCTGAAACTGCAGACAATATCTGAACACAGGCTGAATTGTTACATTAAATGTCTCACAGAACAGTGGCTGCTCCTGCAGCTAGGATCACATGTGAACATTGAAAGTTATGGTATAGGTAGCATTAGAACACTGCAGGGCACAATAACATAGAATAAAGAAAGTTTTGGCAATTTTCACCCAAAACAAAAGTTTAGTTTGAATGGGTATAGCTGCTTGAGAAGGGATGCTTATAGTCTGTGAGCTGTTCTTCGTTTTCTGCTACTATAAAACTATGTTAAAATGAGTCTTGTTACTTTTTTTTTCTTTTTGAAATTATTAACTCTACCACATTCTTTAAGATGTACTTGAGCAATTGAAAGCTCAATTTGTATTGATGTTGCAATTGTATCCTTAAATAATGACTACTATAGTTGACGAAGGATGAGCTCCAAAGCAGGTTAGAAATGATTAATTAGTAAGTCTTAAAGATGGTTGCACATATACTTGATTCAAGTTAGTTTCATTTTATCTTTGTACCAGTGAAGTTGTGTTGAAAAATTGGTGGCTAGAGAAGCAGCTTTGTTTTGTTGCCATTTGATGATAGAAGAAAAATATATTGACTGTTTCTATGTAAGCACAGGAGAAGTGTCTTTCATTCCTCATCAGAAATTGCCATTCTCTCCAGTCAACAGTAGCTTGCATGGAACTTTACTGTCTCTGCAGTGAAGTTTTTATTTATCTGCTGTGAAAGGAAGGAGTAGAAAGAAAGTGTTTGACCTGAAAGGTCAGGCATTCCCAGGGAGAAAACTCAGTCTCTAAGCTTTGCTGTGGTTGTCTTGGTTAGCTGTAAAAGTTTCTTAACCATGAGCTACACATGCCACTTCTTTTATTCTCACTGCTTTTAGGTTTCAGTTAGAATGCAAACACAGGAAAACTGTTTATTTCTTTGAGCTATGTGCAGGCTTCTTCATGGGGACTTCTTGTGCCTTACTTCCCTAAAGAATGGAAATTCGTATACAAAAACAGAAAGACAGATCCTGTTCTTCCTTGTAACAGTAACAATCAGAGGCCATTAGAAAGGCTATAATCCAAACTGAAGGAGAAGTAGACAGAGCAAAGCATAGTAGACTTGCAAATATGGCCTTATATTCAAGGTATTGGGGTGAAGGTATAGGACATCTGACACCAGTCAAGATTTGTCAGAGTTCTTCCCTAGACTTCCAAAAATAATTTTCAAATCCCTTACATTTGTCTCTCTAAAATCTCTCTCTTGTTGCAGGTCTTGTTTACTTGATTGAAAGTTGTTTTGCATGAGCAGTGTTTCTTAATGTACTATTCCTAGATGCACTGTTCTAAATGTACTATTCCTAGCCCTCAAGGCCTTTAGGATCACTCAGGGCATCTCATTTCTTCTGAAATAAAAATAATACTCATAAAGAGAATCTGGATCACTTAGGAAAGGAAGGCATAATGAATACTTGGCATTTAGCTGTTTCTCTGGCCACCAGTCAGTAGGGTGACAGAGAAGACAGGAAAAACTACAAGAGAAATAATGGAATATATCTAGAAGGAAGGTTATACTGATAAAGGGATGGGAATGGAGACTTGAGAGACTGAAGTTACAGGAGGATAGAACTGAGTACAGAGTGAAAAAGTTTTGAAAGAAGAGATGGGACAGAAAGACAGAAAAGAAAAATATGCAGAAGAGAAAGGACCTGGAAAAGAAAGAAGAATAAATGGGAAGATTAGAAAAGCAATGAAATTTGGGAGAAAATATTTAGAAGAAACAAATACACTACAGAGAAAGGAAGAGGATAAAAGGAATAAAAAAAGCATGGGGAAAACCAAAGAAACTCAGAGCACTGCAATACCTTTGTTCCCAGAGCATATACATCCAGTTGTCATAGGAGGTACAGGAAGTCATTCTGGTCCATAATGAACTCATTGATTCTGTAGGATGATCATTAAATACCTATATGCTCTTTTTTGTGACTGTCTCAGGCTAGAAACTGCCTTATTTCATCACTGAAATAACAGGACTTGTCTCTGTAGTATTTGCCTTGGGTATTTTCTAAATAAGCAGTATTTTAGCACTAAAAGAAAGGAAGAGTAGATGGAGTATGGCAAAATTGGAGAAGAAAGAGCAAGAGAAAAAACTAAAAGAAAACCCAGGTTTAAAACTACAGTTGACACCTTAGGTAATTTTATTGGCAGGATCATTCAATCTCTGCTCTATTTCATTAGGCTGCTCTACCTCTTAGCTTTTCCAGGGTGTGTTCATGTTTACTGTGTTCTGTTCTTCGGCAAAAATTACTGACCAGTATTATTATGATCAAGATAAATAAAGAAATAGATCAATTTATCATGTATATTGTTTATAATAATTCAGATGCTCACTCCAACTACTCCTTGCAGTGGCATAAAAAATTGCAATAAATGTAGTGTTTAGAAATTGCTTATATCTTTCTTTTCAAAACTAAGCATGCTGCCCTTTGTTTTTAATCTTCTAGATGACATTAAAATAGTAATTTGGAAAATGTCCTCTGAGGCTGCTTTGTTCAGTTGTCTGTTCTTGATTAGACTTGTATTAGTAGCATTGAAACTCCCCTTTGTCATCTGGAAGCTGTACTGACTTGTTCTAGTTTTGTCATATTTTATATTTAACCATACTTAACATTATCATGAGCCTTAGAAAAACTTTCCATATGATTTACTGATAATTTGCACTGACTCTGGAGGTATACCGGTGCTCTGTGTTGAGCAATAAAACTGTAGGTGCAGGTTCTTTGTGTGGGCCTGTCTTTAGATAGGTAATCTAGACACTTAAGGTATTTAGATAGATAATGGACAGATAATAATGCTTATTCATTCAGTAATGAGCAGGCTAGAGAATGTGTCCTGAATGGAATCAGAAATTAGTAGTAGCAAGGTTCTAGATCGCTACCAGTTAAGGACATTCTTCTAACCTCAATTACTCTTTGATTCTATGATAAAAGTGGTGATGTTACATGGCAAAGACTCTGCACATTTCCATCTGTTACATGAGACAAGGATGTGTTTCTGAGGTCACAGATGCAAAAGGGACAGAAAACAAAACATATCTGTAACTGCTCATGAGATAAGTGACTCCAGTCAGCTTCTATAGTCCAGGATGATACACCTGTCTTTCCCTCCACTACAATGATTTTCTACTTCGACTACATCAGGTCAAAAGACTTGACTGGGCCTGTCTTAAATTGACTTCTAGATGTCTGCCATTTAAACTATGACTTAAGATAAAACACATGCACTCTTTTTGAAGAATAAAGTATGGGAAATCCTTATTGTGTAGTGCAAATAACTTGCACAGGATTTTCCTTCTTTTGTTGTGCATTTTTAGAAGTTGCTTGTTTTTTGAGGCAGCAATTTCAAGAAGATAAAGTCTCGCAGTTAAAACAGACATATGCTGAACTCAAGAATTAGGTCTTATCTTTTCTGATGAATTCTGATGTGTTGCTTAGCAAGTGACTTCAAATCCAAGTGGGGTTTTCAGATGGGGTCATTAACGGTTTGTTCCTTGTTCCCAGGGTACCCAGCATGAGGCTCTTTTTCTTGATTGGCAGGAGTGTAAAATCCTCACAACTATAGCTGCAGTCAATCAGGGATGTGCTCTCTGCATACAAAATCAGATCGACTGCTAAATACTCTGAAAATGGAGGTGCTACATATCTCAGACAATGTGCTTAGTGTTAGTGGCTGTGTTTGACTTGAACTCCTCTGTGGCTCAGTTTTAGGTCTACAATAAGAGGATAATGACAGCCTTCACCTCACCTGGGTTCGAGAAGATAAATTCATTAATGTTTGCAAAGCATTCAGATGTTAGTCATCAGCACCATAGAAAAGTCCACAAGGAGATGAACAGCTGGGTATTCAGAGCAGGGTTTGAATGTAATGCAGTAAACAAGAACTAAGAGCACACACTGAACAATAAGAAGAAAATCAAATATTAAAGAGCTGTTCATTAGGTACATCCTGTGAATTCTGAGCACTGATTGAGACAACAGTTCTCTGTAAATAAAAGCAAGTGGTCATGGAACTGAGAGATGTATCATGTTGCATACATACCAGAGGCTAAACTAGCTTTGCAGGAACTCCCTTAGTCCTGTCATTTCCTAATTGTCAATTCTTACCCTTGAAACTTAGATAAAATTTTTAAAAGAATGCACACAATAATTTCATTTTGATGTACGTATATATACACACATCCTCTCATAAACACACACAGTCACAGAGCACAATCTATTTTACACTTTTCTATATATTTCTTTTGTTTTTCCACTTTCTCCTTATGCCATTTCGGCATCCAACCTGGTTCATAACTGTAAATGTTGATGTTGCATCTAATGACTTATACTAGAGAATAACTCTGAATGCTAAATAGCTAAAAATATTAATAGATAAAAGAATGACTTCTTGTAAGTAATCAAATTCATTTTTCCAGACACATTTTCACCCCAATATTCCAAATTATTAATCTGGCAGTTTCCCATATTTCTCCCTCATATATTCCTTTCATTGCTTTTTATGATAGAGCCAGGTTTACATTTGCAAATGAAAAGTGTTGGTTTTTTTAGGATGCTAATAACTTTTAGTGCTGGACTCTAAAAACATTCAGTATAGGAAACAAAGCCATTTTAAAAATACAGAGCAAGCAATGCAGCAAGTTAGAAGTGATGGATATTGTAAACCTGAGTTGCCATCATACGAAATGCTGAGGGTGAGTCAGTGATTATTCTGCATATAAAATAAGATACAGATGTAAGATGTGGTTTTTATTTAAAATAGATCTGGGTACTCCATGCTCTGCCAATATCTTAAGAAAGTCATTGACTTATGACTGGTTTTAAGATGAGCAACAAATATTTTCTCACTGCTGTTCTGATCTGTTCTGATTCCTGTTAAAATGGAGCATTTCAGGATGTCTTATGAAATGTTCACTTCAGGCTTGTACCAGAACCAGAAAGTGCAACTTTGCTGCAAAACTTACACTGATGTAAACAACTTTTGACAAATGGAGTTTATCTGTTGAATGCAGCTCTGAACAAATGCATAGAAAGGTGTGGAAAATAGATAAGCAAGAAACAGGGATTTCACTGACATAGAATCTATTTGCTATTGTTTTAATCCAGAACCTTGTTTTGCAGGATGCAATGTCTGTACAGAACCTAAGAATGGGAGCACAGGTTGAGGGATGGATGGTTTGGAGATGATACGGAGTGGCCAGTCTTTATATACAGAGTTAAAATGATAGCTGATGCTCTGAAAGTACTGAACATAAGTTTACTTAGCAAACACTAGAAATTTGAATCCTCTCACTATGCTGTGCAATAGAATTTATACCATTTATAGCTTTACAGAGGAAACAATCCTGGGACCAGGCAAATCCATGAGAGACAGATTCAGGGGTAAACATTTCAGCGTTGATTTAATTTTGAGACTGATACAATACAAGTGATGTAAAATAAATGTCAAGGTGTGATGAGTTCATTAGAAAGAATATAATTAGAGAGTGATGATTATGTAAACAAAATACCATCCTCTCCTGTACAGAAAAATTAATTCCACAGAATTAATTTTGAAAAAATGTTTCTCTCTGTTAGTGATTTTTCCTGACATTTATAGCCAAGGGATAAGTTGATGAAATTTATTTTTCTGATACCCACATGACCATTCTTACTTTTTGATATGGAAGGTTGTCCATGCATTCAGACTGGTAATGTTTGGATGTGTTTTTTGTTCAGGGCCCACTCTACAGAAAATTTGTACATGAACCACCACTAATGAAAGCTAATTACAAGAGGTCCAATGATCTGTTTTAGAGAAGATATAGTGATTCATTTAATTCTAGGAAGCAAGGATTTAAGTGGAGTATTACTTTTTATTTTCAGCATTGATATTCAGGTCACAAGTGGAAAAAAAGAAGAGCTTAGATGCTTAGATGCTGGCCAATAACTCATTTGGAAGGGCAAGAAAAAATGTAGAGGTGCCTGTGAATTGCAGGAAAGAGTAATGGTGCTACTGTATGTACCATGGCTCTATACCTGAAGAAATAACAGGACTTGATCAATGATAACTTATGTAGAGGAGAGATGGGAGATGATGAAGAACCAGCAGAGGCATCCCTGAGAGAATAATAGTATCTTCCCCCATGGTCCACATCGCCGTATGCAGCAGGTGTGTTTGGATTGATGAGAGCTGTGCCAAGGGCAGTCAGTAGTAATTTAGTGTGGTAGGCCATGCACAAACGACTTTCGTTACTGCTGACAACTTCATTACAGCAGGACCATCCTTCACTTATTGCAGACCTTCTTCCATCAAGCTGAAGACAAATGAAGGAATGGCTGAGACCCTATATGTTTGCAATATTATCCTCTCCATTACTGTACCCTGGCCTGTTTTTGCCTGTAAATTCCACACTTGTACCTTTGAAGTGTAGAGCAAAGATCCAGAAACATCTCTAATACCTTCATCTGCATGTACTTACTGTATGTAATCCAAAAGACACAGTAGAAGAAAATGAAAGAGGGGCTTTAGCATAGCCTCAAAGTGCAGCTTTTCTGACATCTTGCAGGAAATTATTTCCAGAGCATGCTGGGTCACAATGGAGTCCTTTTTTTTCTGGAAAGGTATGAACGATCTTTCTCTAAAACTCAGTTTCCAATTGGTTTTCTCTTTTCCAAGAGAATTACTAGGTTTCTATAAAGCAACTAACTTACCCAGACATGAGTCATCCTCCTTAATCTTTTATGTAGGTGTATGCCATGGGATGGAGCAAGGATGTAGTTAAGTCTGAAAATTCCTTTTTCTCTCAGCAAGTGACTCAAAGCAAAAGGGAATTCCTATCTTCTCTGATAGCAAAAGTAACACAAAGGAAGCAAGGGGGCTGCTCAGATGCTTTATGCCTACAAAGACTGCAGGAACGCAGAATGATGGAATAAGGAATACACAAGGCAAGGCTGCAAAGAGCTAGATGCAAGAAATCAGAGGAATGAAAGTTTAAAGGATCTTAGACTGGAACTCTGTGTTACAGTCTTCAAATGCATGAAAGAAGGTGCATTTTTTTCCTGCTGGTGAAAGAGGTTTTACTAATGCTACAAGACTGATTGAATGGTTTGTGAGTTTCTATAAGCGCGGTAAAATCACTGTTTATGACAGCATTTGCCTCTGGTTGTTATCATCCCACTCAGGAGATCTGTCAATGCCAATGCAATAACTGAGATTCTTCTTGGGGTAAGTTCTAAGTCACTTGTTAAATTATACATTCAACTAGCTAAAAAAAGACCCAGATACTGTACATAAAACCATTAGACTCCACAATAATAATATTATTAATAATAATCAGAACATTGAATGAAAATAAAGTTCTATGTAAATGTTATGCCTTGGATTTGGAAGGTGTTTGAATTTATTATTCTAAGGCTGCATACCAGATAATAATGTAAGTTTTTTATTGACTACACTCTCTCTACATTGCACTTTTATAGCATTCCCTGTTGGAGGCTTTGCACTGCATCATGGAAGTTCAGTACTTCCGTGTATGAGCGATGCTCTGTGCATCTGTCACACTGTTTCACTCTTGCAAGGGGCCTGGATGTGTGGGTGTGTGTGTGTGTATNTGTATATGAGTGATGCTCTGTTTCACTCTTGCAAGGGGCATGTATGTGTGTGTGTGCGTATATCTGTAAAATCATAACACTCCCTGCCTCCTACAGGAGCTCTCTGTCTACTGCAGGAGCTCCCTGGAGACAGCTCTCTGACAAGGAATGTGCTGAATGTGTTGTAAAGAGGAGCCATCCATGTGTCACAGACAGGCAGGATGAAGGTGCAACCTATGCAGAATTGTTAATTGAGAATTACGACTGGACTAAAAGAGTAACTCAGGAATTCAGGAATAAAATGGAAGCCTTCCAACACTGTCCCAAAGACCTGCAATGTGGCTATCAGGTCAAAGGCAAGAGACGACACACAGAAATCTAATCTAATGCAAAGAAACCACTGGCACACTAGGCTGGTATAAAGTGATAACATATTCACAGCTTACCAATTATTAACTATTATAAACATATGGCAAATTATAGCTTCGAAGGAACACTTGTATGAAGACAATTAAGTAGCTTTCTAAATGCTTATGTTAGGGTTCTTGAGTTAATACTCTTTGTTCCATGCTTCTTAGGGAACAACTTACAAACACTCTCTGTAACAAGAGGATTTCTGTAAAAAAGTTATATTTCCTAATTTATTTATTTTAAAAACGTTATGTTTTATAAAAAAACCCCGCACACAAGTACATTATGCATGATGAGTTTTCTGCCAGGTGCGGAAGTGGCAAATTTCATGAGCCATCTGGACAATTACCTAGAGAATGCTTTTCTAGAGCTGTTGGTGAATGTGAATGTGGATAACAGCAGCACTGAGAGAAGTAACAATGGAGTTATGGGGAAAACCTACAGTTATGAGTGAAACAGTTGGCATGACATAAATTCCAGGTACTTCATGGAAGGGCAATAAATACTGGAACTCTAGAAAATCAAAGAGAAAATTAGAGACCATTGCTTTATGCTGAGGAAAGCACACGAACAGAAAGCCTGCATTATTGGTGTACATTATTAATATAAATTAACATTAAAAAATAAAATCTCTAAATTTGTGCCAGAGAAATTCTTCACATTAAAATTGCATGTTTAAATGGAAAGAATATTATGAGTTTTCCTGACTTAATGATCAGGAGGGGAATGTTGGTTATGCAATACTGTGAGTGAAAAGAGAACCTGCAAGGGCTGAAAACACACCTGCAATGAGACCTCTCCCATGAATGTTAGCTAAGTGTCAAGGTAAAACTATGCAAAATTTACATTCTTAGAAATCATTGGTGAGTGTCCCTTGAAGCAATTATCTGCTAAAGGAGGAACAGATTCGGATTCAGCAAGTTTAAAGAAGTGAAAAAAATCACTATAGCAAAATTTAACTTCAAAATGGAAACTGTTGTAACCAGGAAACTGTTTTAAAGGATGAAGGGGAGTAATTAAAAGGTAAAATATCTTCAAAAACTTTTAAAGGCACCATATTGCATGCTCAACATAAATGTTTATTCCTATAAAAATTATCTAAATGACAAAAAAAGAGAATGTGGTGAAACAACAGAGGGAAAGAGGCAATTATAAGTAAAATGACACATCCTTCAAAAAGCAGAATTTGTATCCAAAGGTGCAAAACAGAAAATGTATAAAAATTTTTATATGCAAAATGTAAAAACATAATAACCTATATCAAAACGGATTCTGAGAAGCAATCTGCTAAAGGCATGGAAATTGGTAATACAGATTCTGTAAAACACATGAAAACCAAGCATCCTTCCCAAGTCTGTAGGGCTGACAGATGGCTGAGCCATGGAAGAAGCACTGGAGGAGGCTGTGGCCATAGCAGAAAGGCTGAAAGAACTGCTTAGATTAGTGTTATCCACAAGGAGCTTAGAGACATTTCTGCCTTTACTTACAGGAAATGAGTCCGAAAAACTGCCTCAAAGTGAAGTGTCAGCAGAAGGGGTTTTAGAGCAGATCAATAAAATGTATAATAACAAACACTGTGAGAAACAGATGGTATTAACCCAAGAGTTCTCAAAGTTGCTGCTGAACTACTAACTGCTCTGAGTGAACTCCTGAATAAATTAGTGTTTATTCCAGAGAAAGAGCAGGTGGCAAGTACAATGCCCATTTTTAAAGGACCTCTGGCATCTGTGCAGGTGGGGAATAAACAGGCTGTGAAATCTACAAACAAAAAAAGTCTGATTTTCTTATCAAACAAATGGACAGAAGCCGTGGTAAAGAATAAAAATAACAGATGTGGATAAATATGACATTTTCAGGCAGTGTCAGTAAAGCAACAGTAATCTGTTCTTGAGATCTCTGGGCATGTCCCATCCTTTTGACACAACGTGTTTTGATTTCCACAACACTTTTGATCATGCTCTTGTCCAAAAGTCTGTTGGTCTTAAAAGAACATAATCTCATAAAAAGAGAGACTGAGAGAGTATGTCAAACATATAAGATCACAAATAACTTGAAGAAGATAAATAGGGAATGATTATGACTTCTCTAACACAAAGTACTGTGGTTATTAACTGAAATAGCCTAACAAACTTGAAATAAGAGAAAACAACTTTTCACTCAATGGATAAGTAAACTGTTGAACTTGCAGTCATGAAATAAAGAAACCAAAATCATTACAAGGTTTAAAAAGTGACTGGAAAAAGAGATAAATTGTAGGCATACCATGAGGTATTAATATAAAATGTGTATTTAAACACTTGAGTTAATCTTTGGTCTATATACAATGGGCTGGTATAGGCTTCCTTTCATGTTCTTTGCATAAGCATCATTTTTTGATCAGTGTTAGAGAGAGGATACAGTCCACTGCTGCTATTCTTTTTGGTGTTCCTCTAAATGTCATTATGGAAAACAGACTTTATAAGATGCACTCAACGTAATAATATTAAATATTATATGACTCAAAAGAGCAAGGGAATGTTATGGAGAGAGATTACCACTAATTTTTGGTTTAACTGACATTAAAGCTTAAGAAATACATTAATTCAAACCAAACACAGAGGTGATTTATTATCAGTATTCCAAAAGATGTGGGGAAAATTTACTGTAAAGGGTGGTCTTGCAGCTAGAGTATTAGATTGGATTTGAACTGCTACCAAAATTCTGGCTGACTTTCCAGGTTTCTCTGTTTCCCATCTGCAAAACTGGGTGACCTCTCACAGTAAGTCCTGACTTCCAGAGTGTTGTTAGCATAAGTACTTAATGTTTCAAGTCATCCAGAAAATGTGTTTTAGAAGGCTCCTAGCAACTTGCAGTGTCATTAATCTTTGCAATTTGTTTTACAAGCCTTCAGCCACTTTTCAGTCCATGCAACAAAGGCCTACATCCAAGCCTGTCTGAATTCTTGTAAGACCTTGTGAAGCATTGAATTGATATAGTGTTTTCTGTTTAACTTACTCTTCGAAGAATATTTTATATTAATATAGCTCTTCTCAACATGAATGATACTGAAATGCTTTGCAGACTATGTTAATACAACTGCAGCACTAAAATGCTGCACTAGCAGAAAGTGCAGAGAGAAAAATTACAGCCAAGGACAACAGGACAGACTGCTTCTGTTGTAAGAAACTGTTTCAAAACCTTTACTGCACACTGTCTGAAGTTTGCACAGAGAAATTCTGGAATAGTCTTTGATAACAGTGCTGCCAAAGCAAGAGAGAAACTGAAATATCATGGAGCACTCAGGAATCCTGTGCCTTGCTTTCTTGAAACCCTTCCTACTCCCATGGTGTCTACTGTGCTCTGCTCTCTTTTCTTCTGTACCCTTGGATGCAATGAGGGCTATGTCGCTCTGAAACTACCCTGGAGTCACATCATCCCCAAGTACATTTTTCATTTTTATGGAGGTTAGATTTGCTTCAGAATCTCTGCCTTGCTGCAAAACTTTGGGAACTGGTTTAACTTCCATTCAAAAAAGGGCTAGTTCTTCTACTCAGTAGGAAGTTGTGATGCTGGAGGCAGGAGCTGTGCATATCATCAGTTTCAGTCCCTCACCATAACTGCAAGTGTGTGGGAGTGAGATCTGGGATTTCTCCTACTTGACTCTGACTTCAGGACTCTTTCCATACTGCTGTAATCTGTTCAGGTACTGTAGGCAAGTTTCTGGTATTTATTTTTCAAATTCCCTTTACCTGGGAGTGCTGGCAGCTGTATCCTGCTCAAAGGTTCTTGGACTGAACTCCAGTTTTTATCTCCTTTTTGAGACATTCACAGTCAGGCAGATGGGAGGAATGAAGGAGCTGAAGATACAGACCAGCATATGGTGTGAAGTGAGGGCAGGGGAATGACACACTGGACACGCATTTTGTCTCTGCTGGGAGTCTCATCTCTGCTGAGAGGAGGGATCAGAAACAGTGAAATTCACCATTTCAAATCCTCCTGGGCAAGTGGAGAAGATACAGGTCCTCAGGGTCACGCTAATGGATCCTTTGCTGTCACAGCCCAGGCTCCAGGGTCACGTGGAGAATGGAGCCACAAGAGCTTATTCATAATGAAAGGTAATTGCTGAATTGCACATCCATGGATCTCCACTGTGAAGTGCCATCATGGTGGTAGGGGTATGTGAGAAGAGTGGGACTGAAGGCTGTTTCAGAATTTTTCTTATCTCAGACTTTGATTCCCTGCTGCTTTTAAGTAGATGGCACTCATTTACGACAAAGTGACACAAATGTCATCTGACATCCCAAGACTTTCTAAGTGCACCAGTGTTACTAACTGTAGTGTGTTCTTTAATGGTCCCATTACTAAAACTGCAGTGGCTACCTAAACTTCACATGTCATTTTCCTTCATGTCATTTCTTACCTATGAGAAAAATTCTTTCTCTCTCTTCAACACCGGAGTGATACAGCTAATTTGTGGGGGATGACTGCTACTCACCCTGTGCTCTTCCTCCATTCCTTCCAGAATTGCAAAGTTTTGTCTGATTTCAGAAAAACAAAAAATCTCAGCCTGACTTTATTTCATGACAAAAAGAAATTTCCTTATGTTCCAAAATCAAGGATAGCTACACATGACCATTTTTAAAGGTTTAGGACAAATATGAATGCTAGGTTATGAACACGCAGCACCATCCAAAGTAATTTGCTGCTTCATGGTTTGCCTGGCAGGAATAAGCAAGCTGAGCTGTTTAGAATTTTTTTATACGTAATTAGAATAGTTTTTTATTAAGATCAAGTTTGAGTCAGATTCCTAACAATAAATCTGATGGCACATGAAGTCCTGAGAACTGCAATGCAGGCAGAAGCAAAATGTGAATTTTAAGTAGAAATGTCCCATTTTTCTACCCCCCAACAAATTTCACTACTAACCTTTGCTGTCCATAAAAACCATGCCAACCCAGTAGGCTTACTTTGATGATAGGAAAAAGGAAAAATAGCTGTAATGATTCACAATGGATAGTTATCATTAGGTCCCAAGAAAATAAGGATGTAGCACATTAGTTAGCAAAAGCTGCTTTTCCAAGCTAGATTCATTTTGCTATTGCCAAAATTTGACAGTGGTAATAAATTCCATGAGGTGCAGATCAGCTTTTTGTTCTGTGCTTACAATGTACAGCATGATGAGGTCCTGATCCACATCAGAAAGTCCTTGATTCTACCAAACTATAAATAAAATAATTATAAACCTTTTTTAATAAACTATTCCTTCTCCAGTTTTTTATCCAAGCATAATAAACATGTTGTTCTGAATTTTGTTCACAAAGTACCTGTGTGAGAGCTACCAAAAGAAAATGCATTGTTTTTTACTGAATTTTTTACTGGAACTTTTATTTTTGGATTTAATCTTTTTTTGTTACTTTTAACTGAAAATGCATTCCCTCTACCTTTCCTAAGAAGCATCTGAAACAGTGGGAGAAGTGGGATGGGTAGAAAGGGAGCGAGAAAAGAAAGAGTTCAGCAGAGCTCCTGCTGAGATCAAAAGTGGAAAACCAGCCATGGTCATGTTACCTTCAAGCTATTCTTTGCCTGAGTTACTTCAATACTGGGCTGTCCACATAGAACAGAGAGGGTGACTCTGTAACTCAGCAGCAGCTGCAAGAACACAGCCTAAGATGTGCTCTGTTCTAGTCCCAAATTAGCATCCTAATTCATGTGGATATTGTGACCAGGCCTAGACAACAGCAAGCACATTTGCCTCTGTGCACATGGACAGTTATTGCCTGTAAATAACCTGTCTTTAAATCAGCCTAGTCACCTTTATTCCCCATGATGTATTTAAAAATACATACACGGCTCTTAGCAGCTACTGTCTAACCTACAGGATTTGGGAGTCCTTCAGGTTTCTGGACCCTCCAGATTTTTGGATCTAGGCATCTATTCTGGTCACATTCAGACTCATATGACACATATAGCACCTGGGACGCGCTTTTTTCCTTCTCTGTGGCGTTCTTCTCCTGGGAAGGAGCACAACCGTAGAACTCTATTGTTTCCTTACTGAACTGGTTGATTGAGCAATTTTGTAAATACATCTCCATGCGTACATGGATGCTCCTGCTTTTTCTTATTATAGAGAAAGCTCATAACTAGAGCATAAAACACAGGTTATGTTTAGACTGAATGTGAAACAGTTCCACATAAAATTAGAAGAAAATAGTTTCCTCCTGCAGTTTGGCATAAGAGAAAATTAACTTAATTGAATATGGACAGCTGTATTTTGCAAAAATATTACAGCCGAAGGTAATTTGTTTTATGAAAATATTTTAGTAGACTATTTAAATTTCAATGAGATTGCTTCTAGAAAATTAAATACATTTTTACTTAAATGTAATAATGAATTTCATTGTCTGCATTGCTCAGGCAGAACTATAATATAATTGTGTTTAATACAATTAAATCCAGTTTTTAATAAAAGCAATAGTGCAGACTATTGTGGACATTACTCAGGCAGAACTACAATACAATTAATGCCTTGTATCTAAGTCACTCAGAAAATACATGTGCATTATTACAGTCTCATTTTGAACATTGCATCCTCACAGCTCTCTATGCTAGTAAAAAATGTTTTTCCTCATTCTAGTGGACCCCTGTTGTTACCAGCTGGTAACAGGGATGCACAAAGTAAATTCAGTGGCTTTATCCCAGTTATTAGTGTACTCAAAGCAGGAAGCTTTTCAAATCTCCCATCCCAAATAATTTCTCCTAAGTTTTTACCATCTCTCATGCCTTTTAGATAGGGGTCTTAATGCTTAAATATCTTGTAAAGTGCTCCAACAATCCTGAAAACCTCCAAAGATCCTATATACTCTGGTTAAAAAAAAAAATTCTATTTTAGAATTGTAACAATTTAAATACTTTCTAATGCATGATAAAAGAACCTGGGTGTTATACTGACTAATAAAGTAATTTACACTTCTTGGGAAAGCAGTGCATGCTAAAAATTCTGGTAGAGTGACTGGTTTTATAAAACATGAACAGAACCTTGAAGAATAGTGATGGAAGTGAAAAATTATGGAAAGAAACAAATGTCATTTTGGTAAGGGGTTGTGTCTAACTGAGCAAACACTTATTATGCTTTATTGAAATAAAACCTTTAATAAGCCTTATTTCTCTTCAAAAGGTCATGAGAGGAAGGATGGGAAGATGAGGACAGGAATCTACAAAAGTGATAAAAGATGGTGGAAACAGAGTAAAGAGGTGCAACACAAACAGGTAGTGGAAATAAAAGTGAGGAAAATTCCTGGGAAATTTGTTGATATGCCTCAGAAACTTTCTGTGAGCATCAGATCAGTGTGCTCTGCTTGGCCTCATTCCTGCTAGAAGCAGAATTAACCCTATGTAAAAGAGCAGATCTGCTAAAACTGTTCTTTTATTTTATTTTGATTGATCATCTAAATATTTTTGTTGTGTTCTTTCTGTTCCTAAACAAGAATTTGATCTCATATGTTCACCCAATGACACAAGGAGAGAACTCCTGTTCCATTTCCTCATTCCCTACTTTTTTCCTGTTCTTTTACCTCCAGAAAGCACTGAGGATCTTGCTGTTATGGAATCAATGTTCAGCTGCATTGCTGTGTGTTAGATTCCAGCACAACTTTGACTAACTATGGAAAATTAAACTTTTCAACNTTTACATGGATTTTGGCTATTCAGTTTAGAAACTACATAAAACCTCATACAAGGATGTATTGACTGTTAGCTGTAGAATTACTTCTTTGGGTAAATCAGGAAAATGATGATGGAGAATTTAATGGTTTTAAAATGTCTTTGATATAAAGGGCTTCTATGGCACTGTAGGCACCTGCCTGCTGCTACATCCATTCTAGTATTTCAATTTCAATTTGACACTCGGATTTTGTCCCATTGGAGATAATTATAGCTATTTTCATTACAATAATGCCTGGAGATTTCAATCAAAATTAGAAAACTTTTGCCAGGTAGTATAAAAACATATGACAAGACATAATTCCAACCCTGGGAAGTTTACAATTTAAATAGACAGGATGCACAATGGGAGACCTATTTGTAACTGCTGGCATCAAACCTCAGATCTTGAATACCAGACTATAAATGGCTTGCCCAAATGTAAGTGGGATTTGATAATACATTTCCTGATTTCCTGGCAACTCTAAAAAAAGACTGCAATAGCTGTAGTGTGTAGAATTATTTGCAGTTTTCTGAAATTCTGATCTATAGCCATTATTTGTTATGTGTGGTGGAATTGGCTATAACCCAGCTCACTGTTGTTCTCACTCTCAGGACTCACAGAGGCTGCTGTTGTATTCGCTTTGACAAAACTCCACACCCCAGACCTGTAACTGCCATTGCTAGCCAAACAATCCCCCCACCCCTAAACCTTCCAAAGTGTTGCTGACCTTACCTAAAAATCCTCAATTTCTCATCTTCTAGGGGTTTAAGGGACCTAAGGATGATATGAGGATTGTGGAACTAATTTTCAGCATGAATCAATAATGTAGTTGCCACCTAAACCAGCTATCCAAAGGTAAGACATTCAGTACCTTTTGCATAGCTCAGTTTTAGCAGCTTCCCGCACTAAGCAGTTTTATGCAAACATGACGGCTGAGAAAAACAACAGAAAACAAGTATTCAAAGCCATACAGCATTTCCAATTGGCTAAATCAGTTTAAGCAGCAATTTCATGTCCAATAGAAAAAAAAATCAAAGCCTTTTGCTCTAGACCTGTGTATCCTTCAGTGTATCATAAAGGCAGAATGATTTGATTGCTCTGGTCTCAGGAGAATGAGACCAAAGTGTTGAACAATTTCCACTTCTATTAACCACAGGATTTTCATATTTGGACTTCATAATGCATCATGTACGTTTCTCTGTTTGGTTTTGGTGGGGAATTTTGGTTTTTTGCTTTGTTTTTTAATTTAATTCAGTTGTTTGCCTTTGAATGGAACAAAAACAACAGCTGATTTCCTTAGAAAATGCTTTGTGGTTTTGGGATGTCTACAGGCATTGCTGGGAGAAATTAATCTGATGGCCTTTGTCTGTAGCTGTAAGTCAATCTCTCCAAAACCCAAAATAAATCTGAAAATCTTTGAAAGGATAAAGTTATAAAAATCAGGGCTGTAAATAAAGTAGAGCCCGCCAAACATTATCTCTTTTGGGCAATGCAAACTACATCATCATAACAATCTTTGCAGTAACGTGGAAGGAATGAATGTGGTGAGGCAAAAATGGAGAAGGCCTTGCCTCTCTTTATAGTAGGTATTTAGCCTTGCTGCCACACCATCTGAGCACACAACAGTTGAAATAGATTTATTCACCCAATGCTACCGAAAATAGAAGCTTTATCTGTCAGGAAGCTCTGTGAATTGCAGGTAGTCACAGTGAAAATGCAGATACTTGAAGACCCAGACTCATGCAGTAACTTTGAATAATCCTTTCTTTCTCATGAATAATCACAATTACCTCAGATGGTGCACATTAAAGCAGTGGTACTGTGGCTAATCTTAAGAGTCTGCCCTGCTTCCTCAGTAAGCTCCCATTACCCAGGAAAGGCATATAGCATGGGTAGGAAGCTTTGCCTGATGCTCCCACTGCACCCGTGACACACGTCTCAAGAGTTAGCTGAAACAAAAGATAACAATTCACCAAAACTATGTGAGCATGCTTCCTAACATCAGATATCCAGATGGTCCAAAAGCTCTATTCTCCCATCTATTCCTATGATGTCCTCTCAAATCAAACTACTAGCGTAGTAAAATAGCTGTGGGTTTAACATACAGCAGTCACACAAATATTTTACTGAAATGTTCTCTGACACTGAAATCTTCATATATTATGCATTAGCACAGGGCTGTTTACAGACATATTTCAGGATAAGCTCCCTTGTATGCAGAACAAACTGGCAGATGAGAGAGAATGAGTGCAGGGAAATATGAATACCTGATGCGTTTTCATAACTTTATATTTGTTATTTATTCACTTGTTTATTTATTATTCATTCACTTGTTAAAGACTTTGCAGCCACTCACTCAGAAACAGGTAATATTCCAGATAATTTAGATAGTAAAACCCACTNAACAAATGTGGGGTCTTAATTAAACATGTCTAGTGAATGATGGAAAGCAAACATTGAATTAGATGCAGGGGCCAGATTCTGTTCTATAACCTCCTTTCAAGTTCGTTCAGGTGTGCAGGGTAGCAGGAATGAAGCAGAGAAGGTGTAAATGCCATATTAAGATCAGGTAGATATGGCCAAGGTAGAAGTTTTGTTCATCGTCAGAACATGAAACTGTTCATCTTAACATGAAACTTCGCTTCTCCTCAAGGGGCTTAGAGCTGCTGGAAGTAATCCAAATACAGAATTTTCCCATGAGTTAGCTTAGCTTTTGGGGGGTATTTGGGTTGCTCTAGTTCAGGTCTGATTGATCACAGTTTATTTAGTAACCAGAGAGATGAATTTCTGGCAAGTCTATTACATCAGGTTTTAACTGCTAGCAAAAGCTACGTGTGGTCCTAGAAGTCTTGGAACAGACTTGAGTTTTGGCTTACCTATCTCGTTTCTGATATGCACATATTGGTAACGATTCCTGAAGTGCAGGGATGTGGCACAGAGAGAAATAGCTGGTGAAGGAAATTAAATAGACTTAGAAAGCAATAGAATAAACTCATGGAAGAAAAATCCATCAAAGACCATTGGAAACAAAGAAACGACGCCTAATTCAGAGTTTCAGAGCTGCAGACCCATGGGTATTGCTCCCCTATAGCTGGTATACATTACCTTGCACTCTCCTACTCCCATATTCTGCCCTAGGCATCTGTCTAGGACACTGTTGGAGATACTGATCTGGCTGGATCATTATTCTCACTCATTATGAACATACATATTTTTGTGTGACAAAATCTCAGATTTCACTAGCATTATTGTGGACATCATTGCTATGGAAACCAACTACTGCAATTTAGTGTCTGCACTTTAAAAATACATATAGTATTGATGCATTTGCATCAAACCTCATAGAAATAAACCAACACCTTTTGTATTTTTTTTACACTTCTGTGTAATGATCCAGCAATGAGGAGCTGTCAAGCTTTACTAGTGACTGGCATAACGTGCAGAAACATTTTACAAGCTCCATACTGACGAAGCTCTGATATCTGCATGGGGCCATCAGGGGAAACCAATGAAATTTGTTTTCATAGTGCAGACTATGGAGGTGAAGACTCCAAGGCTGTTCAGCCCAGAGTCTGTTTCCTCTCCTTGGGAGCCACCAGGAAGAGGCAGAACATGAGTTCTCCAGAAGAAGCTCTTGTTACACCCCCAGCACTGTTAGATTGCTGTCACTGTGGTTCTGTGCTGGGAATTTCACTCTTTGGAGGAACTTCCCATCTAACAATATCAATGTCGGAGTTTTTATCTAGTTTTTTGGTTTTTTTTTTTTCCTTCAGGAATTTTTCTCCCATGTGGTGTTAATGACTGAGTACTTAAGAGAACAAAAGCACATGGCCAAGGTCTTTCTCCTTGACAGGGCAGGGTAAAATCTCTCTCGTGAAAGTAGGAACAAGGTGAGATTTTGGGGACTGAAAAAGCTGGAGGGGGAGAGGGGGGAGGAAGGGCTAGCTCTTGCTCGGGACCCTCGGAGCTGGACGGTTGGAGCTGCTCTCTGCTGAACCCACGGCCACTGAGAAACCAGCAAGGAGCTGCCGGTCTTTCTGCTGTGAATTTTCCTCCACCC
>VZTZ01033066.1:33714-50585 GCA_013400955.1 Drymodes brunneopygia
GTTATTCCTATTCCCATATCTTTGCCTGAGAGCCTCCTGATTTTAAATTTATAATAATTCAGAGGGAGAGGGGTTGCAATTTTTTCCATTCCAAGGAAGGATCCTGCCTTCCCTAGCAGACACCTGTCTTTTAAACCAAGACAGAATTTCACTCTTTGGCGGAAGTTCCCATCTAACAATATCAACTACCTCTACAATCCTTCAGTCCCACTATTTCTAATGGGATTATGGCAGGCATAAATTTGTTCTGTAGAGTTTATGTTGAAGGTACCATTAACTCAAATATTTATTTCAGACATTCCTCCCAAACCTTCTATGCCTTCTAAAGGCTGCCCCAGTGCTCAGAGTCACTACCTTTGTGCCTTGTAAGTCCTGAAGGGGACACTTTGAGGCACTGAACTTTTCCCAATGAGATTGCTGTGGTGTACATACATCCTCCTATACATGTGAAAAAACAAGCATCACCTCTTCTCTCCCTAACTGATTAATGGTGAGGATACATTATCAGAGCTAATAGGAGTCAAATGAAGAAAGCTAGTCAAGTGAAACTCTGTAAATTGGTTCCTGTGCTTTTTCCATCTCTTCTAATACTTAATGCCAGGAATTTTCATTCGTGTCCAGCCAGAGCTAAAAGGGAAAGCATTAGAAAGTAAATAACTCCCACACCTGCACTAGGGGAGCAGTCAGCTGTTTCATTGCCCCATTTATTAGCAGGACAGAAACGTAAATCTGCATCACAGAATTTTTTTCCTGTACAGCTTGTCATTTCTCTTGGAAAGTAGATGTGCATACTAGCTTCTCACCTATATGTCCATGTCAGTTTGTCTATGCATCTTTATTATTCTTTTCCCTGACCTATATGACCTTTACCTAGGTGAAATGATCAGTTCTCAATAGGAATTTTGCTACCAGAAAGCAGGCTAGATTTGATCTGTTCTTCTTAGATGTCCTATTTTAAAACTTTAGTTTTATTTTAAAATTCCTACCATAAAATCCTGCTCTAGTTCCAGGTGTCAAAAGAGTCCTGTAAGCATAGACGAGGGGGTGGTGTTATGGAGTTCTAAGACCTACTGAGAAAATGCTGGGAGATGCACTCTGTCTAGCTTTCCATCAGCCATTGCCCAAGGACTAGTGGTGGTGTGAAACCTTACAGGGGAAGGCTGTGTAGACTGGAGCAGTATTACTGGCTCTACAGATACCCAGATTTCTGTTTTCCATGTTGATTTTCCCTTCTGTCTCATTCTCCCTTTATCTACCACTCAAATGAATTTAAAAAATCTGTAACGGCTATTAAATTTCTGCCACAACAGAATGCAATAGAGAACAAGTGGAAACCACTGGTTTCCTGGAACAGAACAGATAATGATACTGATCTTTGCAGCCGTACTGCTTCCAAGGATAATGGTGAGAAGATGGGGAGATTCGCTGTACCAGTGA
Source organism: Drymodes brunneopygia (assembly GCA_013400955.1). Classification (NCBI taxonomy): domain Eukaryota; kingdom Metazoa; phylum Chordata; class Aves; order Passeriformes; family Petroicidae; genus Drymodes; species Drymodes brunneopygia. The sequence continues at coordinate 35,152 of VZTZ01033066.1, forward strand.
GCATTCAGAGTGGCCTGGTGTCTGTGTGCCTCTGAGACTCTTTCCATGCCCTAGTCTGCTCCCTTACTTTGATATCATAATGCTTTCTGTAGGACATGCTCCAGGCACCTGGGAATGCAGGATTGCTCCTCTAGAAGAGAGACAGAAATGTACAGGGAGATAAAGACCAAACTCATTTCCTATGCATAGAAGGATGAAATTTCTCTACATGCACACAGCTTATTGCCCTTGCAGTTGCTCTCTTTCTCTCTTTACTTTTGTCACCCTGGTGATGGTTATCTCCCAACACTGGTAGTCAAGGTAATCTCTCCACCTTGACATAGACTTTGATTCGGTTATCCTATCTGTGTAACAGCTTTGTGACAGAGTACACAGAGTCTCAGGATTTTCTTACTTGAAAGCCAGAGAAATTGCCTGTTTTCTTTATCTCCTTTTCTCTTTCTGTTTCAGAAGCATTACATTAACAAAACAAATGATGTAAACAGTCTATACTGTCTTCTCTCCTTTCTCCCTTCTCCTCTCAGTGTTGATTATTTGAAAGTAATGCAGACGATTTCCATGCACAATATTGTTATGCATATCTTTCCTTTTCCCCAGTTAAAGAGTATTAAATTAAATGTGTCAAGCTGTAGGACATTGTAATAAAACATTGTGAACACAACTGGTTTTATCTTCTTGTTTGAGTAACATTTTTCTTGTTATTTTCAGCTTGGATGCCTGGAAAACAGTAGAATTAGTTTCATTCTTTGTGTTCTCTTTTTAAAGTTTTATTTAACATCCTTCTAAATAAAAAAGGTCAGTGATCACATTTGAGCCATCAACAGCAAACTTTTCAACTAGCAAATAATTGGTGTGAAGCTCTGAATTAATAAGTGATTTGAGCACATTAAATCACTAAATGTATCTAATTCTGTATCTGACAAGCAAATATACCTCTTACTGGATTGTAAACCTAAGTCTGAATAGCAACAAGCACAGTGGAACCTGACCCAGATTTATATCTCTTATTACTACCACACTAATTATATGGTAATAATAATATTATCAATGCACTCCCTTTCTCAGCAGTTCTAAGTATCCCAGATACACACTTGGATGCAAATGCCTAAAAACAGCATCCCAATAACAAACTACTTTATGTTCTACACCATTCCTGATTATCTTTATGGTGATTTTTTGTCTATATATGCAGACTATTTGTAAATAACAGTGGGAATGAATTTATGAACTGTTCACAAACTTCATTATCTTCTGGTAAGTAATCAAGGCACATGATTGCCACCTAAGCTTTTTATTCTTAACTATGGACCATGTTTGCAAAAATAACATACATCAGGTTAAAAAAAATGGCCAGTGATGGTTTGATGTCAATATAGATGTTACACAAAACAAACAATTCCCAATTTTTTGTAACTATGAGAAGTTTTTCTACATGACATTTTGTGGCAATCACAAATATGATGCAGTTTAACAAACTGACTATTTTTAGAAAACAAAAGACTATCTCAGTATGGCTCAGCTAGAATTGCTGCATAACTTCATCTACGGAGCTAAAGTGGCAATGTTGTCCATTTACTGCTAACAACAACCTGAGTGATCCAGTAAATACAGAAAATGAAATAGCCCCTATTTCCATGGCAGTATAATCCCATTTTGTCCTGTTCAACAATTCTGTATCTCTCAGAATGTCTTTTGGTCTCCTCCAAAAGAAGTCATGAAACAAGAAATACTGAAAATAATAATTGGGAGCTATAAAGCCAGCACAGAATTCTGGCATTACTTCTTTGTTTGGGTCAGTACTGGACAGTCCTGATTGTTAAACACAAGCTTGTTCATTCTTCACAGGACTAAAATAATATTTCACACCATACTTACTAAATTCCACAAAAAACTAATGCTCCTTCATGATCTAGCTCCCTTTCTTTACTATGAAGCTGCAATATTGGTATGAACAACATGTAGTGCTGGTGTGAACAGCATTGCCTTTTCAGACATTAATAAATGGTGTTCTAGATATCCATCAATCATACAATTCTCAGTTTATTGCTGAGGAAAGTGCACCTTAAAAAATGGTGGTGAGTAGACCAAAACCACAAAAAGGAATAAATGTTTAAGCTGAAGCTAGACTGGAAGAGAGAGATCCATCCTTACAGGCTTGTGTTTATTTTGAAATATAAAATTGCCTCAGGGCTGGGACATGTATAGGAATACACAGATCTTTGTGACTAAAGGCTTCAATGTCACGTGTGTTACAAGCAGAGTAATATCTTCATTTCTTTGTCAAAGGAGAAGGCAAGCTTTAAAATATTTAGCAAATAAAAAATATCTCTGGACAGTAAGAAATATCCCTCTAGCAGTCATTTCACTTTAGTCAAATGCCCCTTTTATTTCCAAAATTACTCAGGTATGAAAGCTCTTTGTTCTTTTGAGGATAATGTCTTAATGGCAATTCATCACAGCAGCCATGAAATCTTGAAGACAAATCCATAAACCCTGGAAAACATTGTGGGGAATGTAATCTCCTAATTTAAACATGAGCTAATCTTGTTCTTAATACAGTAAAAAACCAAGAAGTAATTTGCTGAGTAATGTGCACAGAGATTTAGTGTGACTTGGACACACACATCTAAAACAAACTCCAAACCTTCAGCAGTTTACTTCCCTTGTGAAGCTGGCCCAGCCCTGTCTCAGCTACTCCTGTACCAGCTCATCCACTGGCCTGTCTAGTCCTGCACAAGCTACTGAGCTTAGAAGCAGCAACATTTGTCATGTCCTGACCTGATTATGATATAAAACAAGAAGTTCACCTTGCAAGAGCAAAATATGCTTCTTCCAGTTATTTTCTTATAGTCCTAATATCTGCTGTTCTAGCACACCTGAGCTTTTTTTTTTTTACAGCTAACAGTATTTTATCAAATCAATGTTTTATTTTCCCTCTGAAAATATTTTGCTTTTCAATGGAAATTCCTGTTTCTAAAAATTTCAGTTTTAGATGTCCTGATTTTAAACAGTCACATAACATTCCAATACGGTGACTGTTTTATTATAGTTTCTTTTTACATGGAGAAGTTATGCACAAATGTTCTTCAGTATGAGGTCGCACTGCTTGTAAACAAAGGCTAGAAGTCAGAGGGCTTCAGACTTCTTATTGAATTATTTCAGCCTATGGTATGGCAAAACACATCAATAAAAACATTACAAATAATTTCTGAAATACTCCTCTACCTCTGTCTTACACAGTGTTAGGCTTTAGAAACTCCAGTTACATAAAACAGACTTTCATGCAGCTCCAATAATATCACCCAGCTGAGGTCCAATCATTAAAATTTTGAATTAACACTTTATTTTATATCTGTGGAATTTAACAAGTGTCACCAATATTTAAAAATTAGAATTATTTTTTTCAAGATTAATTCCATCTATTACTGGATATTTTAACAGCCCCAGAAGCCCAGGAAGAAGCCAGCACTCATAATTTTGTGACTGATATACAAATCTTTACCTTTTGGTAAGGCCTGATTAAGGCTTTTTAAAAAAATATCAAAACAAACCAAACCAATCCCACTACATATCTAGCATAAAGCTCATTCACAGGAAGCTCAGTCCCCCTTTTTTCTACCCTCTCATAATTTCCATTCTTCACTGCCTGTGCTAGCTTGTTAGATTGGTGAGATAATGTTTGTAGCCATCCTGCAAGTCCTGCAGCAGATGAGCTATGTGCCACAGCCCCACAGCTCCTCTGCCAAGCAGCTGGGGGGGAACAGTTTCAGCAGCAAGAGAAACAAAACTTTCCAAACCAAAACAGCCTACAAATGATGACAGACCCAATCGTCATCTCCAGACAACTGTCCACAAACGATGACAGAGCCGAATTGTCATTTCCAGACCAAAACAGTCCACAAATGATGACAGACCCAAATTGTCAAAAGTCTTTCTAATGCCTTAGCCATCTTGACCATAGAAAAATCACTTTTTCTACTAAACTAACCACTATCACAACTATCTTTGGTCCAGTTTTATGTCCCTGCTGAGTAACACCCTTATGACTAATAAGAAGTTGCTGCAACATATAAATTAGTATTTGTAAAACTCCTTTCCACGGTATCTTTCATTCAATTCCCTCTTATTTATCATTGTAACTTATATATATCTGTGCACAAGACAGCAAGCAAGGGCATGGTTGATATGTACTACATTTACAGAAACTTGAAGTAACTGCAAAAATCCAACAGTTTTCTGAAATTGAAACATTCAAAAGGAGTGATTTGGTTTTTACAGGGTTGTGACGTGAGGAGGATACTGTCAGATCTTCAGTCTGGTGCCTGGGGCCTGAACACCTCAGCATCATGTCTCCTGGGCTGATCAGAATTGAGAGTACAAACAGCCTGGCATAAATCCTGGGCTGTTTGTCAGTCTGGGCTCCCAACGTCTGGAACAAATCCACAGAGCACTTCCACAGGTTGCACACCCCAGGAAATCTGTGCCATGAAGACCATGGGGATCAGATCTCCAGCCTATTCACCAGAGGATTTAAACAACTTGGATTTTTGTCCTGAATCAACCTCCAAAGCACATTTCAAAGCATTGTCTGTGAAATGGAATTCTACGTCTCTGCAAATCTCATAAATTATGTTATTAACAGCAAAGAAACACAATACATGCAATTTTTAGTAGACCATCATGAAACACCAGCCCCCCCGTCCCAGATATTTGAAAAGTTTTATTTCATGTTATAGTCAAAGATATATATAAAATGCTCTCTCAACATAAATGAATAAAAGAAAATCAGTACTTCGCAAATGCAAAGAACCTTCCATCTTACAATTATATACAGTCTTGCATTTAGCCTACATACCTTAAGGTACTTGATAAATTTAACTTGGCTGTAACAATGAGCTATACAGAACTAAAATTGATTTATCCAATATGACACAGGAAATCTTGAGAAGAGCCGAGCTAAGAATTGAGATCTTCAGAATTCCCGCCCTATGACTTATCCATGCATTTGCTGTCACTCTGTATCTCTTTACATGGGCTGTAAGGCTTGGAATTTATGCAAAGTGAGTGGAGATATGCTAGGTTGTGTTCCCTTTACTGTCAGAGAAGAAGTGTTAGAAATACTTTGGTAGGCTCTATGAGGAGTAATGGATTGCTGTTTGCTAATCAAGATGTCAGCTGACAGGGCACCTTCATCCACTAGAGTTCCAATTTATAATGCTGTAGTTTATACTAGGAATTGCCAAAATCATTAAAAAGAGGGTGTTTGTAACCTGACCCATGACACAGGCACTTTCAGTAGTAAGTCATGTCTGAAGTCAGTCATAAACACTGGTATATTTTATGTGTTCTCTGTTACTTTATCTAAGTCAAACAGATACTTGAAGTGCATGCTATGATCTCCTGACAGGAAGGAATTACATAACTTCCAAAGACAAAAAGGTGCTTATTCTATAAGACCTGAATGTGTTTGCAATGCTAGTAGTTCAACAAGAAAGCAACAGAATATAAATTTGGTGTTCTGATACAATGCTGAAGAAGTTGCTCTGAAGTATATTGCTGTTGACCACACAATAAAGACAAGGTCATATTATTGGTGGTTTTTGGCTTTTGAATTCAGAAGGGTATCTTTCAGGACCCAAAAGAAACCAGCCTGACAGCTCTGAACATTGAATTCCTTTGCAAAAAAACCTCATTCACACAATTCTGCCAATGTGTGCCTTCAATGCCAGGCGGTGAATGGCCATAGAGACCAGAGTATCTCTCTGGAGGTGTTCTCTCCGCATCAGAGGTGAGGAAAGTCTGCAGAGAGAAATGTGTGCAGTGGTGCCACTGCTCAGACTCCTCTGAATAGAAACAATGGACATCCGTCTCCAGGGCTACCACTGTCAGCCTATCACTCAAGCTGGTGTTAAACTCACTTTTAAAAAGAACGTACTCCTGATTGATAGAAGAGTTTAACAAGGGAAAAAAACGAAGACTCCAAACGACCTAAGTGTGTGAAAAGAGCAGAGGACACGTTGTTCTTTTTCAAGAGTTTACTTCAGAGTCTAAAAGACTAATAGCAAATGGATGAAAGCAAGGAGTACACCAAAGGATACTTTCAATGCTTTTTGGAGCCACAGAGTTTCAGTAATAAGTGAGATGGCTAAGCTTGCATGGTAACAATGAAAGGGAAAGCTTTAAAGACTGTAAGGAGAGATACTCATGTTAAGTTAGAGTATCTGCTTCTATCCTTTCTCAAAGCCTACAGTGCTTTCTCCAAGGAAAAGTTATGGCTAGTCAAAGTACTTCAGATTTCTGTACTATAAGAAAGAGGATATCAGGATCAGATTCTTCATAAAATAATAATCCATAAGGGGATCTGTGAGTTGATTCAGTAAAGCATCTTTTTATTTTTCAGTCAAAAGAAAATTCTTGAGTTGTGGCCATAGACAATGGAACAAGACAGATTTCTAAATTTCTAAGATATTGAAGAGTGATGGAAAAGAAGGAGAAATGGTGAAGTTATTTGAAAAATGGCTGGGAAATTTTAGAGTATCAGAAGCCAGAAAAGTAGAAGCAACTGCAGCACAGGGGAGTAATGGGAAGAGCAAAGAATGAGGGGTTTTTAGAAAAATTGACTTTACTTTGTGGCCAAACTGGAGATGAGAAAAATTATTAGCTCTTAGGGATCTGTGCTTCTACTAAAAAAGCTATGAGACTGGCTAACATCACTGGTGAAATCTTGTTCTACTTTGATAAAATTTTAAATGAAAAAACCAAACCAAACTAAAATCTCTGATTCTATTAAACTGGGTTCAATATGTCTCCTAAGGTCTCTTCTTGTTATGGACCCTTGTTCGTTACTAAGATTCCTCATACTGTCTGAAAGCACTGCAATCATAAAAGAGAAGACTAAGACCAGGAGCAGAGTTGATATCAGATTAAAACTATAAAGCCCCTCCACAAGATTGTCAAGGATAGTCCCTTTCAAGTACATGACATTTCTCCATTTCTTTTCTTCTTCTGACTGTTTGTATCATAATAGAACTTACTGGATAGAGTGAAGGGTGAGCTTCATGCTTCTAGCTGTGTTTACAAGTAGAAAGACAGAGCTGTTATCCTAGAGAATTTATCCATTAAGTAGGTAATAAGTATGAGGAGGAAAATCTCAAAAGATTAAAGCCTGGGATGCTTAATCCTCCCTTTTTGCCTAACAGGTGACTCAGGATAGTTCACGTACCTGGGAAGATTCTGAGACCTACAGTTATAAATGGCTAGGAGTATGTACTTTGTTTCTAATTAATTGTAAAATTCAGTTCAAATATTGTAATTTCCCTTTGAAATGTATGAAATACATTAAAACCTCAATGACAAAATCACTTTAATAAAATGGATTATGTCATTCATGCACAACTCCAATTTTGTGGTTAATGCAGTCTCTCTAGCTGTCTCCATGTAATCTCCCTGGTCTGTCCCCATGCTACATTTCAAAGTGTTCTCAGGCTGTACTTCAGTAAGCAGCTAATATCAAAAGAAGAGACTCAAGTTTGAACCTCAGTATATCCAGGAATTTCAACATGAATATCATCTCTCCCCCATGTGTGGGAACCACCTTGGATTTTGCAGGACCTCCCTGCAAAGACCTTTTACCAGTCCTTTCTCTGTGTCCTGGGAGACACCTGGAGGAGTTCAGGGGCACGACAAGGGTCTTTAAGGGGTGATAGGGAAAGTGCGTGACATGCAGCACCAAAACACTCCTTATTCTCCTCAAATGTCAATGCATATTTACTGACATTTAAATATGAACCTTTTTATAATGGGGGGTTCATTTTGAAACTACAATGTAATAAAGATTCTTTAGAAACAGGGGATACTGGAAGAATCCAGAAAGGATCACCTGCATTACCAATGACAGAAAACTCACTACAGTCATTCTGATGCAAACTCTCCTCCTTTACAATTTTTTGCCCCTCTCTCTGTGCCACAAAATCAGAGACAAAAATAAATCTGGATTCTCTGCATTAGATTGTTTCACTGCTTTCTCCAGAGATTTTCCTCTAAAGTATAAATCCAGTATAATGTGTTCAGATTAGCAAAGTTACTTAAAAGACCATCCTAGTGGCACATTTATTAATACCATATATAATGAAGATTTAACTGTGCAGTAACTATAGTACCTTTATATTTAACATAAGAAAAAAGGGACTCCCCTCCCTAACAAAATACACAAAAACAAGTAAAGTTTAGAGTGTTGGCCCATTGCCTTCAAGGATGAATATTATATCCAAATAACCTTTAAACATACACTGGAAGTTTATAAAACAGTTAACTCTGCTCTAATTCACAGAATGAAAAAACCACATCTATTATTTGTTTCACATGCAAGACAAAAATAAAAAAGAATGATAAAAATCTGCCTAGTACCTATCAGGGAGGCAGAATAATTCCTACACTGATGCTAGGCAACTGATGCTAGGAGAGAGAAAGCACTGACTTGGAACAGAGTCCTTTCAAAAATGGTGTTACAGCAGAATCCCAGCAGTACTTTCAAATCTGTCTCAGTTTTCTAAAGCCACTGTGTGACTTGTCTATGACAGCACAAGAATAAGCAGCAACAGATAGGAACTCTTCATTTAAGAACACCAGGATATAATGATATTCTGAATGAGAGCAAAGGTGCAGCCAGTATGCACAAGTTGCCAATACCTCTGTTTATGCAGCTGTTATGTAGGAATGCAATTGAAGTTCTTTATTAGAAGAATCAGAAGAGTCATTTGGCACATGCTGTCAGGGAGAAATAGGGCTCACCCACAGACATTTTTTCAGATTTAGGAGATGATGAATTTTAGGGCAGATATACAAACCTTCCGGTTTAGCATTTTATAGGCAAGTTTTCACAGAAGTCTTAGAAGTGGATAACACCCAGCTTTTAATGGGTGGCTACTGCCATCACTTTGCTAGATGAAAGAATTGCATTCTCCAAACTTAAGCGAGACATGTTGAAATACTTGATACACGGGAAACAGTGGCCCTTCTCCAGGACTGGGACATTCACTTGGCTAAAGGGGAAAATGCTCACACAGCATCTTTCACAGACTTTATCACCCAGTATCTACTATGTCCTCTTAGCTCTGGTTTCTGTCCTATTGGGATAGTCCTTTGTTCTGAGGTGACGAGTATATAGTCATGCACAGAACATACTTACTGTTTATACCTACAGTCTGCCTCAATAACTGTCAATTTACAAGCTTCCATAAAATATGTGCCACTAGCTAACAGATTATACATCTAGAGACATAGTAATATCCAGTTTACTCCAATATTTATGCTAACAATATACTAGTTGGGTAAGGAAGATCAAAGGAAGATCTCCTTCCCTAGCACTAATGAAAATAACTCACCGTTTCCACACTTTTAGTTGTTCAATATTTAAAATAGTCAAGAAAAAAAACCCCAAACCATGGTCTGTGATTCATCTGGAGTGCTTACAGGTCCAGAAAAGCTGTATGATCACACATACTGGTTGTTAGATGTAAGATCCTTATAAAAGCCATAATTTCTGAGAGGCTTTTCAGAACCTCCATACACTGATGAAGATGATCCAGTAGTTTTATTAAATATTTTCCTTAGACACTGATTCTACCTAATCTCCTGGAAAGCTTCTGCTCCCTTTCTCTGTTTTTCAGTCATTTCCATGGTATCTGACTCCTCTGCATTTCACTTAATCCAGCTTTTAACTCTTTTTTTTTCACATAAAATAAAAAAAATCACCAACCACTTGTTGAATGTTGTGTGATATTCCAAATGGGTGGTGGAATACATAACTTTTTAACCAAGAGAGGCAGGGAGATTTCTGTCATCTGACTTTGTCTTGAAAAATTAATTCTAATCTATTTTTTTAAAAGCTCCTACACTGGTGGGTCACCAGCTGGGGAGGGAAATGCTTCATAAAATCAATGAGTCACTTCTCATCTATTGCCTACTCCTCTGCTAAGGTCACCCCTGCCTGACTGCTGGAGATCATCTGATGGAGATAAAACAATGTCAATGGGTATCTCCAAAGAGAAAACAAAAAAACCCATAACAACTCACGTTTTTACCCGCTGTCTGTAAAAGATATGATTTTTCCCTAGAAACTGAGGTAATTTTAGCCTTGTCCTTGGTACAACAGGTACAATCTTGGAGGTCATTAAACTGAATTTAGGTAAGCAGCTTCAGGGACTGTGAGTTCCTTGTCACTGTTCTTTCTGGTAAAACTTTCTGCTATGAAAAATCCCACCAACCCTTTAATGACATAGCAGAAGATGTACACATTTGGCTGTTAAGAGGTGATCCTAGACTGTTAATCCTGCATGTTCCTGACAAAATTTGCCCTGTGATGGTCACACTGTAAACAACATCGATCAGATCCTTTCTGATCAGAGGCAACAGCATGGTCTTCTCAGAAAAAGCCCTTTCCCAAAGCCCTTTTTCAAGGTGGTCATTCATTCTTCAGTGGCACATCCAAGACCACACAGTTTAAATAATTTCCAAAAAGACAGAAGCTACTTTTAAATCTTTTGAGCTTAGGCTAATTTTAAACCCACACCAGCTGAAATATTTACTGCATGTCTTCCTCATAAATTATGTCATATTCAAAAAGTGAAAATCCTCATTTCAGCATCATCATCTCAAGTGGAAAAACTGCAAATCCTCCAACAGAAAATTAGGGAACTTTTGTTCTTTCTGTAACAGCTCAAGTGTGCAGCAATTTTTTCCCTGGCACAGATGTACTTAGGTTTGCTGGCTGGTGAAACTATTGTAGCTATTCTGCTTTGTCCCTGAAGACAGGCATCCTATGGCTACAAATGACTGTATTATTTAATCATGAAAGGACAAGACTTTGAATAAGAGAAAACATTTCTAAGAGAAAAGTTACTAAGAACTCTGGGATCTGACTGCATAAGTCAATCTCATTCCATTTTTTGAATGAAAATGGAATGCTGCTGAAATGATGTATTCGTGCCTTGGGAGTACACTCAATGTACACTGAAGTGCAATGATGTACTTTTTTTCAGCCTTGGATAAAAATCAGCTTTGTAGATAAGAGCACAGGAAAACGCTCTCTGAGCATTTCAGAAACATTAATCACTTCATGCCTTCATTGGAAATATATGCACATTGTCCATTTGCAAAGTAGGTAGGTACTAGCACTGCTTCAAGCTTTGGGGTGCATCTGAAATTCATTCAAGGGGTTTGATTTTTAGGTAGCATTTGGTATTTTTTCCTGCAAAATATGTTTGGCATTTTTAACGTACCTCTATGGAAACACTTGTATTTGAAATGTAAAGAATATCAAATCATTGGGCATACATGAGCTTTTATACTGAGTACTACCATTCTGCTCATGTAAATGCAAGACACAGCTTTTGTAATTTACCCAGAAGTGACTCAACAATGAAAGACCTGATGAAATTCTGATGAAGCCTAAGCATCAAATACATATTGTAACTAACTATTAGATGGCACTTTGAGTGTACTTCATTTCTCCTTGCCCTTTACATTTCCTTTCCTCCATATCTGATTTTTTTACATCAGTTTTAGCAAGTCATGTTTTTACCTGTGCAGTCACTGAGACTTAAACCAGCTAAAAGTAGATACACTTTATAACAGTCTAAAAAAAGAACAGATTTAGGAAATGTGACAAGCATGGGAAAGTAATTTAAAAGTCCATCAGCAATGGAAATATGGGAACTTCATCAGAAATAAAGTAAAATTAAGCCTTATATCTTTAAAAACTGTAGAAAATGCTATATTTTTGCTGTACCTGAAAGACAAAAATGTTTCTTTAAAATGGAGCAAGTAAGGAAATTTCACTTGTAGATTAATTTTTGAGATGTGAACAGATGTGGTTCTGTTGCGTTCTTAACGTTGAATGCCTGTTTAAGTTCACACAAATGACTGAGTCCCTGCTATTGGAGATTAAAAGAACCTAAGGTTAGTGTTTAATCACCTTTCACTACACCTTTCAATTAACATCTTTCTACTGTTTTCCCCTCCCCTTGACAGTGACTATCATGGTTTGTTCACAGCTCGTCATTGACAAGGAGATTAAATGTTGTCCAAGGATATAGAAAGTGGCAATCTGTACACTAGGGCCAAGGCAGATCACATTCAGTTTGACACCTACCTGCAGGAGCTGATTCCAGAGCAAGGTCTGCTTTGGTCTCTATAGTTGTCACCAGTGTTTTAGAGGAAAACATGCAGTGCAGCTATGGGAACAGTCCCTCGGGGAGCAATGGACTCAAAATTGAATTGAACACTTTACAATGGGAAGTTGAAATATTCTGGTCCTCACCTTTTACAACATTCCATACATAAAATGGCACAAATGTTCACCTTAACTGTTAATTTTGTTTTTGGTTTTTAAGACCAAAACCTTAGGTATATCTGTGAATGGAAAGGATACAAGATGTCTACAGAGGTGTATTGTCACATTTTAAGTGCTAGCACACTGATTTATATAGGATCACAGAGAATTATAAATCCAGTTAGACCTGTGGCAAACAGGCCGCATAGTGAACAATATCATACAGTCTCATTTTACCAATTCTTGGAAAAAGATCAGGAGTCAGCTGCTTTGAAGTTTTACTTTGATCTCACTGAGACCCACAACCTGGCTTGTAGCCAAAGAAAGGGAGACTCCACCAATGAAAAATTGAGCACCAGAATTTTAGAGTAGTACCAAGAACACAGACAGAGGGAAGCTGAGATTGCTAGGAAGTCAAATTTTGTTTTATAATCACTAAACCTTGGGTGGTACCACACAAGACAGATAAATAAATTTTTGTGATGCTGAATCCCATGTTATACTTTGAACCTGCTATTAGGGTTTGCCAATAATCCAAATAATTTCCTGAGGTCACACTATTCACTGCACATTGAAGGTCCAAAAGGAAGGACATGCAGGTGGGCAGACATAAACTCAGACAAACTTCATCTTTAAACTGCGATTGTTTGTAAAAGAAGAACATTTTCATCCCTGTCTTCAATCACACTCTTCAATGATTAAAAAATTATCCTCCATTCACTGCTACAAATATCACTTTGCTTTCTGTCACGAGGTCTCAGATTTGTAGCTCCTCATCTGAGGTCATAGTGTGGCCCAAGGGTGGGGATGATGCACGGCCACACTTTCCCTCCCTCTTTGAAGCCTCTAGGATATTATTTTACCTCCAGGATATTATAACTACTTCAAAATATGATTTTTAGGTCCTCATGCATGTATTCTTGCAGTTTCACAATTTTGCTGACACAAAATCCTTATCTTGTAACAGAAGGAAAATATGATTTTTCTCATTGCATGCACACTAAATGAGAAGAATTTTATGTACTTTTACAAAGTTACCTATTCTTTATCCTAAAATGAAATCCCTATGATAACGTTCCTTTTCATTCCTTTATAGGCTGGAAGATCTTCAGACAGAGCTTTCTTTTGCCCTCCCTTTGTTCCTCCCTCCCTTCCCTTCATTCCTCCCTTCCTCCCTCCCTCTCAGCATAATTTATCGACATGGGCTGTCTGACATTTCATTGTGATGATTACCTGTGGGAAGGAGACTTGATTATTAACAGGTCAGCTGGACCCTTTATGCTTTACAGAACAAAGTTTCCCTCTCTTCCAAATGCACCTTCAGTTTAGGGATACCTAATTTAATACTTTGACTCTTTGCAAAGAGATCACAGAATATTCTGAGCTGGAAGGGATCCATCAGGATCATCACGTCCATCTCTTAAGTGAATAGTCTATGCAGGGATCAAACCCACAACTCTGGTGTTCCTAGAACCACGCTCCAAACAGCTGAGCTCACTGATGTGCTGAAGAGTGGCTTACCAGCAACTACATCAGGTGTCAGTGGCAGATAAATTGATAACAAACATGAAATGTTCTGGAATACTACTTTTTTTCTTGAGTTAAACATCCAAGGCTAATTCAGAATAGCACACCTGTACCCTTGTTTTCTATGTGTAAAACAGAATTGTAACTCTCTTCACACAGCCGACATAAATATTAATATCTTTGCTAAGAAGTATGACACAGCATTATGAAGGCAGTAGATTGGCCTTTAATTCTATATTCAGTGAAAGTATTAGATGGCATTTGGTAAATAAAGCATGGGAGTCTGTGTAATAAAGGCTGAAGATGAAAGGCACTATCGAACGGCTACCATTCAGTAAGTACTACCCAACTGGTGCACTAAATGAGGCAGAGGACCCACGGGAAACATTTGATCTTGTAATTAAAGACTATCAGAAAGGCATATGCAGAGGGGATCTGAATAAAGGTTGCACTGGAAACGTTAATTCTGGCATTTCCCAACTTCAGAGTGTTAGATTTTTCAAACTTGATTTATTTTTTTAATGTCATTTTCAGGAAATATGTAATATAAACGGTATTTGCAGTCCTTTATACTAAACTGTGCTTCACTCACAGCTTCTGAGGGAAGGAATTTTATTGTCAAGGGCATCAGTGAATGGTAAAACATCTTTGAAATCACAAAGGAGAGTGACATACCCTAAGCAGACATACTGAACATTGTCAGAATAACAATAAGATGTAAGAGGGCTGAGGCCCATTCTATAAGTGCAGCTGTTAAAAGAAAAGTTTCTTTCTGGTGAAAAGCCCCATTACTCAAAAAATTTTAGGAGCAGGCACTGGAAAATGTATGAATGAGAATGACCTTGTTTTGACAGGGAAGGAGAAAAGGCCTCACAGAATCAGAAAGATCTCTTTCTAGATCACATCTCAGCACTGTTTCAATCCACTTCAGCCCTGGGGTAGCTCACTCTTACACACCTTGCTGTTCTCTCTGCTATGGGGTTGGACTTGATCTTAAGTAAATGTGGAAAGGCTTGTAGCTAAGGGCTCTGATTTCTAGCCAGGGAAGACTGCTTAGGATCACTGACATGGTTCCTCCCAGAGGTTCTCTGGAAGTGACAGTGTCACAGTCTGAGGGCAACCTGTAGCTGGTTCAGTTTTACCCAAAGGTTCAGCTCAGCTGCAGAGCTGACTTTAAAGGCTTCTGCTATGCATAACCTGGAAGTATATTCCTAATGTGAATAATCATGTCAGTATTATTACTGAACCATGACATAAAAACATAATTTAGGATTGTATCCTATTGGTTTGACAGCTGTGCTTTTCCATATCCAGAAGTCAGGCCTTGCCACAAGAGCGGATCTCAAAATGTCAAAGCCAGACTGATGAAGCTACATGCAGATAAAGCTATACTGTACAGTGCCATATATGTTGGACTTGCGTACAAAGCATGCAATGCAATCCACATTGCATTCACTTCTCCTGGAACATTTACCTACTGTGAAGCAAAGTCACAGAATCACACATCACCATCCAAACATTCTACAGTGAGCCCTGAATTGCAGTAGGCCTGTGTTGCTCCAGTGCTGGCATCACA
>VZTZ01033066.1:51366-112887 GCA_013400955.1 Drymodes brunneopygia
GGAAGGAATTTTATTGTCAAGGGCATCAGTGAATGGTAAAACATCTTTGAAATCACAAAGGAGAGTGACATACCCTAAGCAGACATACTGAACATTGTCAGAATAACAATAAGATGTAAGAGGGCTGAGGCCCATTCTATAAGTGCAGCTGTTAAAAGAAAAGTTTCTTTCTGGTGAAAAGCCCCATTACTCAACAAATTTTAGGAGCAGGCACTGGAAAACGTATGAATGAGAATGACCTTGTTTTGACAGGGAAGGAGAAAAGGCCTCATAGAATCAGAAAGATCTCTTTCTAGATCACACCTCAGCACTGTTTCAATCCACTTCAGCCCTGGGGTAGCTCACTCTTACACACCTTGCTGTTCTCTCTGCTACGGGGTTGGACTTGATCTTAAGTAAATGTGGAAAGGCTTGTAGCTAAGGGCTCTGATTTCTAGCCAGGGAAGACTGCTTAGGATCACTGACATGGTTCCTCCCAGAGGTTCTCTGGAAGTGACAGTGTCACAGTCTGAGGGCAACCTGTAGCTGGTTCAGTTTTACCCAAAGGTTCAGCTCAGCTGCAGAGCTGACTTTAAAGGTTTCTGCTATGCATAACCTGGAAGTATATTGCTAATGTGAATAATCATGTCAGTATTATTACTGAACCATGACATAAAAACATCATTTAGGTTTGTATCCTATTGGTTTGACAGCTGTGCTTTTCCATATCCAGAAGTCAGGCCTTGCCAGCAAGAGCTGATCTCAAAATGTCAAAGCCAGACTGATGAAGCTACATGCAGATAAAGCTATACTGTACAGTGCCATATATGTTGGACTTGCGTACAAAGCATGCAATGCAATCCACATTGCATTCACTTCTCCTGGAACATTTACCTACTGTGAAGCAAAGTCACAGAATCACACATCACCATCCAAACATTCTACAGTGAGCCCTGAATTGCAGTAGGCCTGTGTTGCTCCAGTGCTGGCATCACACTATTTATACAAAGAAAGGAGAATTACTTTAATGTGGTACTGCCCTGATCTACTAACAGTACACCAGAGTTAATATGTTTGCTTAGGAGTGTGCTGCATTATGTGGGCACACCAGTATATTTGGCAGGGGTTTGTCTCCAGAATGGTTCCCTGCTTCATGCAAGCAGCTCAGGCTGCTTTTGTCTGCAGTCAAAGGCAGCTTGCATCACAAAAAGTCACTTAGCCAGCTGAAAATATGCCTCTAAGAAGTTGTGATTAATTAAAGAAATTTGTTTATAGTGCATAAGTCTCTCAGCTGTTGCTGCTAAATTCCAGCTCAAATTCTACAAATCTGTATATTATGATGTGCAAAATTTAAGTGTTCATCACATTCTTCCCATGCCAGACATTTAGAACACTATGATATATGTCTACAAGGTACAACTGGCACAGCATATTGCAGAGTTGAGCATTATGTAAATGAACAAATTTTTAGGTCAGCAAATTGATAGAGACTACAGTTGTTCTAGTTTCCTTGTGAATAATATTGCTTATTTCTTCAAACTTCTACATTGAGAAATGAAAAGAAATACCTTAACACTACAAATTCACAAGTATTTTAAAAACTTTAGGATTTCTGTTCTTTGCACAGCATAGTTTGCGACTTTGTCAGTTTGCTTTCCTTAAAGCCAACTAAATGGCAAGAAATCTTGTCTGAGCTCTCTAGTAAACACAGCTTCAGAGATAGGGACAGTTTTATAGTGTAAATAATAGGTTAAATTGCCACTATAAAAACTTTCAACTCATGATCAGTGTTTTCTACTTTTCTAGAATGTGTTTGCATTTTGACATTGCAAAAGCAGAATATATATATATTTTTGTTCTTGTTGCTCTTGAATATATAAAGAGCCCAGCCCAGCAGCTAAATCGAGATAAAAGACATCAGTATTCTATTTTCTATGGGATGTATCAACCATCATTAGGAATGCAGACAGTAAAAAGGCAATTTGGGACTCTCAGAGCAGGTTGCAAAAATAATTTACAGTTGTGTTCACTGTTGGCATAATACTAAATCACATCAAGACTCTTCATTTGTTCAGCCTACATTCGGTATGGTATTAAAAACAAGTTTCAGTGGTATTTTTATTGTTTTTTTACAAATAGGATATTTTCTTCTAGAGGTCTAATGTGCCAATAGAGACATCTCTGCACAGATAGCAATTAGTTACTTACATTGTAATGATAGACATTACACATCAGACACAGTGTGGAATGAAAGCGACTTACTAAAGCATTTATCAGGCAAAGTTGCTTCTCCTTCCTTTTCAATTATACGCAGGAGCAATTCTATCAATGCTCACATAGTAAATTTACTGTCAGTTTTAATCAATGAAAACCTAGGACAAACACACTGAAGTCTTATGTATTTCACACATTTTTTCTTTCTGGAACATTTTTCAACTGAGTGTTATCTCGAAGTGCTTCATAAACTGTGAGTTATTAGGAGAGCCACATGCAGCAGTTAATACTATTGCCTCTTTCTGTGAGCAGTCTGTACTTAAATAAATAATTTTTCCAGCATCTCAGACTGAATCAGTGGAAAAACTAGAAAATCCTCTCAGATTTTCATAATGACTCAGTTTGGTGTGTACCAAGTAAAGCTACCTTCTGTTCCCTTCAACAATGATCTGACACAGAATTGTTGGGATATAACTTCAAGATGTGATTTCCTTTGGTTTATGTTGTGATTCTCCTCTGTTTAGACAAATACTTTCCCTTTTTGCTGGTTTACCTAACGTCTTCTTCCATGAGCCAGACTGCTGCCACTGAGATGTCTTTTTACTGCAGCTGCACTACTATGCAAACACTCTCCTATCCCTCAAAAACCAAAGGTTTCTCTGAGTCCTTGTCCTGTCCTTGGCATGATCTTTATACTGTGAAATATGTTTACTAACCTTCTTTTCTATACTGCTTGTTTTCAAGCTCTGTAACTCTGAACTCATTTTCAAGCTCTGTAGTCCTGTAACTCTGGGTTCCAGGCAAGGAAAAAACACCCAATTAGTGCAGGCATGAGCCATTTCATCAAGATTTCAAGCTTGTCTTTTAAGACTTCAGAGTAGTTTGGACCAGTAAATAATGCTCCCCTCTGGAAATGTTAAAAGAATTTCTTGATTAGTAAATTTTAATATTCTTCTTCCTTACACTTTTGAAAGGTAAAAACTCTTAAAAAGAGAAAAAAAAAAAGCCTTAGCAAAAAGAGAAGTGTTTTAATCTGGACTCCAAAGTACCTGTAATCCTCTGAATTTTCAGGTGTCTCTCTGAAGTGCCCACAGATGCTGTGTGGGTCACAGGCTACCCTCTTGGCTTTGAGACCCCCAGTTCTTTTCTCTAACGTAATAGCTCGCAGATTATTTCGACATTACTCATGCACTTGGCTTTTGTCCTTCAAAGCAAGGCTTTTACCACATGGTAACAGTGCTAAGAATTCATTTCCGCTGAACTGCAAATCTGAAAAGAGGCTAGGATGGCTTGTGGCACCCTGTCAAATATTGTAAATTGTTCTCACAGCACCATATTTCAAAACTGATGGCAGTGTAAACTTATGGATGGGTATGGTTGGAAGGTAACACCCACAGTGAGATTGTGGGGTATCAAATCTGCTCTCTGTCAAGGAGGTCAGAACAAATTGGCTCACTTCAAGAGACAGAATATTTTTTCTGTCAGGTCTTCCCAACCAGACTAGATTCCAAATCCTGTGTGTGTAATTTCCATCTTGTGTATTACTGACTGATGTTATGTGAGAATGGAAGAAACATGAAAGAAGAAATATTGGCTCTCCTATATTTGTATTGTCTTGACAAGAAGAGTAAAAAGATGTTTTTGTCTCCATTAAACTTTATTGATGACTCTGGCACCAAACCTGTGCCATCCCTTTTGTGAACTATTTCCAAAGTTCTGTGTATTTTATTGCAAAAAACCCCAGTAGTGCTTCAAGACAGATGGAATGTAACTATTAAAAAACTCATAGATTTATAAAACTAAAAAATCTCTTAGATTTAAAAAAATGCAAAAATATTTTCTATTTAATCATGATGCTATGAAAACCTATATGATGACTTAATTTATTGCTGTACTAATAGCACATATATAAAATACTAATAGAAAATGTAGTATGCTTGCTGTCATAGTGTTAATGCATATCAAACTACTAAGCTGGTAGAAGCAAACTGCCGAATTCCAAACATTCACTTCATTGACTTGAGAAGTCAATGAAAAAGGTAAAAATTGTGTTTCCTCTTCTAGCCCATGAATAAAATCTGGGTATAAAAAGGAGAAAATGAACTAGTTTTAGAAAGATAAAGGATCTGGTGATAAGAAACAGTCTCTCTGATACATTAATAATAAGTGTTTCTTCTTTTTCTGCTTAAAGATATTTCTTGGTGGTTTGGAAAGACTTGCATGAGGTCGGGCCTAAAGTAACTTTGCATAGATTTAGAAGAAAATGAAAAATAAACCCAAGATTTTGGTGGTATTTCAGTTTTCTTTCAAATGCAGCTTGCCATAATTTCTAAGACAATCATTACATAATAAGTAAAAATGTAGAATAATTTTCTAAAAAATAGATGTGATAATTAAGGACTTTAGTGGCTACAGATTCAGTTTTCTAAATTATATGCATCAATCCCTGAATGCTTACCATGTCCTCCTGCATCAGTAAAGACAAATGCCACATACAAGAAATGCCCTATAGAAAATAGGAAATTATATATATATGCTGCAGGAAAAACTGGAATGCACCAGTAGAAATAGAATTTAAGAAGTTTAAAGCAAAAGATCTACTCACTGATTTGAATAATGATCAAAATCCTGTAATTTTGATCTCTTTGAACTAATTCAGTCTGCATAAAAAGCACAATAAAACAAAGAAAAACATTGTTGTACAGATCACCTCAAGGTTTTGTAACAGCTTATAGCACTTCAGCTTTGTAAGAAGCTTAGCAAGTGAATTTTGGGGAAGCCCTGAGTCTCCAAGAGATTATTGGCCTGAGGCGATGAACCAATTAAAAGAACTCAAGGGATGGCATCATTTCTTTATTCTTCTCTGGCTGTATTGATCCCAAAAGATGGTTTATGATAATTCTCCATTGTGCCTTTTCCGCTTTCTCTTTCCATAAAATGCAGGCCTAATAGTAAGTGTGAAAAGGGTTTTTTTGACAGCAAACATGGCAAAATGAAACATGCCCAGCAGACACAAAAGATTGGGCGCATGAGGAAATTAAATTTGCCTGTGTG
The DNA here is from genome assembly GCA_013400955.1 of Drymodes brunneopygia. Lineage (NCBI taxonomy): Eukaryota > Metazoa > Chordata > Aves > Passeriformes > Petroicidae > Drymodes > Drymodes brunneopygia. The sequence goes on from VZTZ01033066.1 coordinate 56,614, forward strand.
TCCCATTGCCCATCAGTTTCACAATATGATTATTCATTTTCTAATGTAAGTGCATAGAATGCTTCAATGAATTAAAGACAAGGACCTAAACCTGAATGTTGTTTCAAGAGTGTAGCTTAATCAATAGCATCAGGGAATACTGCATTAAAGTTATGAATGTAATCACATTTACTAAAGGTAAGGATTGTGAAAGATACCCTGAATGACAAGCCTAAAAAAGAATTTCCATCATTCTATTTGATCTCAAGCCTGTCAGTTACAGAGAGGGTATAGGCAATTTTATCTAGCTACGTAGTACAACTTGAGTGTGTCCTATAACACTCTGAATACAGTCAGCATTATTTATAAAACCAGCCTATGCCCTTATTTAATGATTTGGCTGTCGTGCTAAACTATTGAACCTTTTAGTGAATAGTGTTAGCTGAATGTCAATACATACGTATGATTGCCTTTCATCTGCACAGAGAAATGGTAATTAGGATTACCATTGAATTTCTGACAGAGGCGAAGCTGAATTAAAGCCTATTTATAAATATTTTAATATCATAAAACAGCCTTAGAGCATTCAATTTGAGCAGCACTGTAAATATGCCCTTCATTATGTAAAGGTTGGCTGTTAATAACAATATGCAAATATCTTTGCAAGAGTACTTGCTTTTGTGTTTTCTCTTTGTTTTTTGGACACAATGTTTCTCCCACTGGGGAAAGTGTGCAGACAACCCTACTATCACTTTCACTGTTTATTTGTATGTATAGAACTTATTTATAGTTTCCAGCTGAATCAAAAACTTATACTCCTGACAGCTTTTTTCATTAAAGCTTCTATTAAAACTTGAGTTAGCGTCAAGGGAATGTTCATTATTTACAAGTCAATGTCTAGTGGCACAAGCAAAACTTCAGACACTTTTTAGCCTGTATGAATTGTTGCAACTCCACTGACTGCAGATGAGGATCTGTCGCTTAAATCCAAATTCTAGCTCATGCTAGAATTTCATCCATTTTGTCTGTTTCTAGATAAAGCTGATCATCTAACTCCAAGGCTGACTTGCTGCGGCCATAAGTAAATGACTTTATTTTGGAATCAGATTTTCTGTCTAAAAAGTCTGAAAAACACCAACTTATTCACGTGTTGCTTTTTTTTTTCTTAACAGGATTTTCACTAATTTACAATGACACAGAGACAGCCGAAATGAAATCAGAATTTGAATCAGTTTAAACACAGAGATGCAGGTGAGCTTGCTAGCAAACCGACAAGGTGCAAGATGTAAAGCTGTCATGACAAGCAGAGGAGAGAGATATAAACAAAATAATAGTCCTGCTCACCTGTAGAACCCCAACAGAGTTAAAGCCTATGCTCTGTAATGAAATCAAGAACATTCTGACGGTTTTACTGCTTTACTGACGGTTATAGAGCTTCAGGGTTTTGTGTGGAACCATCTTCCTATTCAGAGCAATATTATATGTTCTATGTCTTTTGTCTCGTTCTTTTACAAGGTAATTTCATCCTTCATCATCAACTTGTGGTAGATTTTCAAAAATTAAATTCCTGTTTTGGCCATTATCCATAGAATTGCTTTAACTCATCTTTCTGAATTCATACAACACTGACACAACACTGACATTTGCTATCTTTCTACTTGTTCTGAAGCTTTGTGCCTTAGCTGTAATCATACACAACAATTCATAGATCAGTAAGCAATTTCTTTTACAATGCCAGAGATCATTTTTGATTTAATTTTTGTGTGGAGGCCAAAATAAAACAAGTTCAAAACATATACATATGCTCTGAAAAAAAGCACAGACAAGTGAGTTTGCAGAAGTTTTTGAGCAAGAATCACCTCAAGGAATCAGAGATGAGAAATGGAAATGGCAGTCCAAAGTGAAGGCAATATGGAGATGTTCCCTTTATCTCAGTTGGATTTCCCAATGTGTCCATCACTGAAGGCAATTACAACTACAGAACAGTAGCTCAAAAATCTTTGGAACTGCAGAACAGCTCAAGGTACCACTTCAGCATTAACTAGTGTACCAGCAAAACAATTATATGTCTTAGTTTTTACTTACTGATCACTTCTTGTCCTGGGAGACATTGCAAACCTAGCACTTGGTAAAGTATCCTCTAGGAACGGTGTAGTCTCACATATCACTGCTGTTTGGATGGAGTGTGATTTCTCAACTCAGTTATTCCTATTTAAACTAGGCAACTCTCTGGAAAAGTTTGCCTGCTTTATTAAAAACTTGGAGATCACTAAAAGTTTTGAAAATGGCTTCAGCTGACATGTCTTCAGCAAAGCAAACAAAATGTTAAGCGCTACTTATATCAGCAGTTTTGTGCTTGTGAACACAAAACATCTTGCTTGTATAAACATCTGCAAAAGAGCTGAAGTCGACTCTGGTGCATTAAGACAAACTTCCAAAACACAAATACAGAAATCATAATTTGAGGTAGCTCTCTGTATTCTTAAACAAATGCTAATCTTTACTGTGAAGCTCATTTTAATAGGCTCTCTGGAACTGGTCAGACATTCAAGGAAAAATGAAAAATAATATTGGGTGAAATACTTTAAGATTCCACTTATGGCTTCCAGGTGTTTGCTTTCTATCACATTTGAATGGCATTTTACTTGGAAGAAATATGTGCTTTTTATTAAATCTGAAGGAAGGACACTGTTTACTGAATGGACAAGACTGCTTTGGCCTGTCTGTGCTTACTTTATGAGAATTGACAACATGGTGGATTTCTGTTAAGGACACTGGGAAGAAAATGCCATTTATCCAAAAGCCGAAAAGTGGGAGAACATTAGGAATTAAGTAGTTGCTATGCTATTAGAAGGACAAAATCTTAATTTTTCCTAGGAAATTAGTAAAACTGTAAATAGTACAAACTGTGACAGTATTAACTGAGGAACCAGGGGTGCTTCAAAGCTATTTCTTTAGTTCTGGGCAGGATAAGACTTTGGTTTATATCTCCTGGGTGTCCCCACTTACCGCATTTTTATTTCTAGCTCATTAAATGGCTTCCGGTTGGACTGAGGTAAACCAGACAATGTGCTCTAGCAGAATATCTAGTTGTGCTTCAGCTTCTAACGGGTCTTCAGGCTACCAGAAAAGACTAGATACATCTATTCTAAAATGAAACTGCTGGAAAGGGAATAGTTCTGGTAAGGAAATACAGTTCCAAGTCTTTAGCACTGTTCTAATATCCACTCCTATTGTACCACACTATTTGCTAACGTAGTTGTATCTAATTCTCTAGCTGGCAGCTTCTCCAAGTGCTTGCTTCATGTTGATCAAATATACACATTGTAAAAGAGTTTATGGTCTTGTCCATAGGAACAGCATTTTCAGGGATTTTATTGAGAAATATGAAGATCTGGAAAAATCTTTAAAACTGGCAGCACTATTTCGGTGAGTTACTATTTATTTTAGTTCTCACTAGCAGAGGCAACAGAGAGGAGAGAAAAATGCCTGTCATGTATGACTTTCTTTCCATGACCAGGTAGAAAGAAGAGTTCTGAGCACTAATGTCAATGGTATATATTAATTTGATACTTCTTTGTACTCATTATACCATTTGTCATGTAAGCACATGCATAAGATCTAGGTTTTAACTATAAGCAGATTTTTCAAAGGACAGTGGCTGTGCTCTGGGAAGACAGAAAGTATCTATCTCCCACTAAAACTCTGTAAAAAAATTTTGTTGTCAAGACTAACAAGGGTCAAAAGGCAAGATGCTAGTCCACTCTTATCATGATCACAAGGCTGAAGTGAAGAATCAGCACATTAGATCATTCCTATGTGGATTTTTTGTTTTCTCTGACTGAAGTTGACAAGTAGAGACATGATTTTATTAGATGTGGGTCATTAAAGAGAGCTAATGACCACCTGTAGCAAAGGCTACATGTAGGAAACATTAGAGATGGGATACCACACCTCAACATCAGGCTAAGTGCAATGTAAAGCTTGTCTCTACCTACTCCGATCTCAGAAGGTACATAATTACTAATGCACCATCACAGCTATTAAATCTTGTTCCAAACAAAGCTTAATTGTCTTTTTGAGCCTACATAACGCAATTTCTGTAAGCTTCACTGAGAACTGTAAAGGTATTATTAAGACAACCTATGACCTCAGAATTTATAACCAAGTAATAATCCATATACACGTATCAGCTTTTAATTTTGAAAACTGAGGTTTTATTATGCTTTTTTAAATTAATTCAGGAGTTAACTTTCTTTAATTGTATTATTATAACTCCTTTCCCTTCACAAGATAAATTTGTAATTTAAAGTTGGAATCTTCATACCATTTAATAAGACCCGGAGGAGAGAATGCAATATTACGAATAGTATTCTTTATTGATTGCATTAAAATTCTGTTAATGACAGAATTTTAAAAATACCCTAGATAATGTACAGACCAGGATCTCTGGTAATTGCCTTCATCTAGTAATAAAGACGTGAGAAACTTGCAAAATATACTAAACAAGCAGGGTAGGTGAGGGTGTTGGACAGAGAATTTGAGTAGGTATGGTTAAAGACAAGTAGGAAGTACACAGTCCTTAAATTCAACTGCAGCAGTAGCAACAGCTTTTCCATGAGTTCCAGAAGACCTGTCAGGACAGGAGCTACAGTTTCCTGAAGTGAGGCATAAGATGCCAACCCAAATTTTCCCATGAGAAGTATTTTACACATTGCCGTGGCATAGTATAGAGGAGGTAATGGACTATATGATCTGAGAACTGTTTACTGTTCCTGAACTTTAGAAAAGATCTGGTCTCCCTTTGTACTCACAGGGGGAATTTTAATTCCAAAAATAGAAGTTAAAAGTTACAAGTACATGCGAGTCTTAATTGGTGGCTGACTCAAAAAGTAGAAAAGGTGTAGATGAAACAGAGCAATTTAGACAGGGGACACACAGTTCTTGAAGTAATAAATAAATAATAATAAAAAAATGACCCTGGACCAATCTGTCTTGCCTGCCTTTTTGGTGATAAACAGGGAGAAAACAGTGCAACCACAAGTCTGGTCATCTCTGAAAAAGATCTCATCTGACTGCCTCCTGTTTTCTTTTCCTGAGTGCTACATTTGCATCAGAGAGCTTAAGTATTTTCTGTATGAGCTTGTGAAACCCAGAAGTGTCCTCCAAGTTATGTATGACCTCTAACTACTGGTTTGTGTTTGTGTCAAAGAAAAAGGGAGAGGGGTAGTGGTATATTTATTTTATTTGTAATCAAAAGATATAATAGCTTATGACAAGGTCTATTATCCCCTTGAAGGAAAAGGAAACGAGGAAATGCCTTTATGCTGCAACAAAACCTAAATCACTTCAATCGTCAGCCTCCATTAAGATACACTGAGCAGGGACAGTGATTGCTAAGCCAATTTGTCCATCAGTTTTTGAAAAGTGCTAGCAAATATAAATAAAGAAATAGAGACGAATGTGTTTCTATAGGCATTATTATGGTTGATTTCCACAGATATATTCCACCCCTGCTGATAATTTTCATGTAATCTTGGAGATCAGTGCTAGAAGCAAAATGCAGCTCTGCTCCAGGATGCTGAGAAACAAAATGTAGCGTCTCTTTTTATGCTAATAAGATTTGAAGAATGTCCCTCTATCCTTGGGGGTTTATCTTTCAAAGGACAACATCAGTCACTTTCCTGAGCCAGTGTTTAGGTTTGATTTATGCATTGTCTATCGTCTCCAAATTAAGCAACCTGTATTAATATGATTTCAAATCTTGGTTATCTTACTGTATCCTGAAAGTTCTCAATGCAATTCAAAGTCTGTTTCCATATGATACTGGAGCAGTTTGCCTGCTTACAGAAGAAGGTGGAAGCCAGCTAGAGGTAGAATCACTTGGGTTGATGATTTGCCAGCAGGTTCTCAGCGAGCCCATCCCCTTGAGAAACGCAACCAGTAGAATATATTCAATGTCCATGCTTCACAGATTGGATGTTAGTCAGCCTCAGAATTCATATAGCTATATGGCAGAGTGTGCTGGGTTTGGCTGGGGCAGAGTTAATTTTCTTCACAGTGACTGGTGTGGGGCTGTGTTTTGGATTTTTGCTGAAAACAGTGTGGGTAATACAGATATGTGTTTATGACTGCCTGAGCAGGGCTCACACAGAGCCAGGGCCTCTTCTGCTTGCTTGCTGACTGGGGTTAAACTGTAGAAAAATAATCAGTTCTAAAAAGAGGGAATTACTTTTTTTGTCCAAGATGAAAATGTATGCTTTTTAAAAGTAGTAGATGGGAATTTGTGGATCCAATTTTTGCATTCACTCCCATATCTAGTCATCTGAGCTTTGATTAGACTAGGTAGCATAGTTTATTTGCCTGAGATTGTAGTATCTACCCATTCACCTTTTTTTTTTACCTACTTCATCTATGTGGGTCAAAGCGCTTGCTTGAAGCTGTCAAGATAATTTGACACTAAATTCTTCTCTTGGAAGTGCAGAGACGTATGGAGACGAAGAAAAAGAGAAGAAAATATGAAAAGAATGTTCTTCCAAGGCTTGAAAAGAGTGGTGAACAAGTGTAAGGGTTTGGCCATGACAAAGTAGAGAAAACTTTAGACAGGTTCAATGATACATAAGCTTGCTGAGTTCTGGGGATAACAGTTGGGCCTGATTTTTGCACAGGATAGCAAATACTCATGATACAAATATCAGAAAGTCCAAGTCCTCCTCATAGAGCTGCCCGATGGATGCCAATTAGGCCTCCAAATCTATTTCTTTTACTGTCATCTTTAAGATGGGGATAGTAACAAATATGATAATAAACTTATGTTTGAAACTCTTCAGGAGTCTAACTCCTTATGTTAGTCACATTTTAACATTTCTTTAATCAGAAATCTTATAATTCCTCTTTTTAGTTCTGTGTTTGTTTCTGGTTTCACTAAAGGGATTTTTTTCCTTCAAATTATTAGAAGTTAAATGCTAAAAAGCAATAATAGTAGGACAAAGAACTCCTAGATATAGGGCACATCTTTCAGTACCAATTAGCAGCACCAGGTTCACTGAAATCAATGCGATTTGAGTCATTGACTTCAAGAGCACTAAAAGGCCACCAAGGATGTTTCAGATGGAGAAATGAAAGGAAACCTGGAGAGATTTTCAGGCAAAAGTTTTCTTTTGTTTGTAGCAATCTTACTGATTTCCATAGGGATTTCTAATGAGAAGAAATGAAAAGGAACTGCACAACCTGGGTCACCTAGAGGATAAGAGCATATAATCCCTTTTAATCAAATTAAAAATGAGGTATCATCTCTAACTGTGCTTCTTTGTTTTGATATGTAAAAGAGAATTTGGAATCCTAAGAAAACTCAAAATACTGTTAAAATTTACAGACATCAGTTTTTAACATTGTAATAGGATTCACTAACTTCTGGAAGTGACAACATCTAAAATATGCTCTGTACTGCAGTTTGTATTTCCAGTTTCAGGGACTCATCTCTTGACTTTCAAACAAGTGTGTTTTCAGCTGGTTTTAAGTCTCTGTACCTCCACAGAGACACCGTGATTGACAGCTATGTAACTCTCAATAGTAAGAAACCAGACTGATATCTGTATAACCAGTTGAGAGGGCAAAAATTTCCACATTATACCGTGTTCTACCAATGCAGACCAACATGTACCTAGGTTTTGCTGTACAGGGAATTTAATGAAAAAAAGATCCTAGCATAAGCTTCCCTTCCTGGAAATTGGTGTTTTGAACAGTTTCCTGCTTTATTAAGAGCCTAAATTGTGACTGATTAGCACTACTAAGGTGAACTCTTAAATGAAATGACAACTGGCTTCAGCAAGCACCTTCAGATGCAGAACTGTACATCTTCCCTCTTCAGCCAAACTTAACAAAACAGTGATTATAAACATGACATAGATTGGCCTATAACTAGAGAGGTTTAACTATATGCCTGATATAACTGGGCTCAGAAATGCCTAGAAGTGTCCCCCAAAACAGCAAGTGTTATAGTGTCACATGGTCGTGAGAGCCTTCATTGTGGTTGAGATCACCCTGGGGCTTGGTGCTCTCAATCTCCATTGGTGGTTCATTTCATCTTTTCACTGCAAGGATTTTGGACTTAGTGCCTTTAGTTTTGCTGTTTATATATAACCATCCATGGTGCAATCTCATTAGATCACAGACTGGATTCCTGTGACATCTGTACTATTTGTGACTACTATTTCCCATGAGGGAGGGGCACAGCAGAAGGCCCCTGAGGTAATTGTAGTTTTCAGGACCCCAAATTATACTGAGAGGGTTTTTGTCTGTCTCTCTATACTTCTGTGAGTCTGCAAAGACTCTGGCATGTATATCTGTCATTGAAGAAAGTCTTGTTTTCAGTTTTCTGCTCAATAAAAGGCAAAACACAGATGATGCTTTCAGCTATAGAAATACTTTTGTTGTTCTTTTGCCCAACATATTTTCTTACTTGAAAGTGCATTCACTTCCATTCTTAGATCACATTTCTCCTAGGATGTGATATTTAGAACCTACTGCCCATAATTTTAAATTAGCCCACATACACCTTTAGTTTTTATGAAATGACTGAAGAATGCCTGAAATAAACCTTTAAAATACTTAGTTATTCCAATTTAACTGGCAAGACTTAACATGAAATTAAAAATTCTGGTGAAGATCAGTCCCAGAGTTTATAAAATCTTTAAAAAAAAGGAAGATGTGGAAAGCTCAAGGGGATAGGATTTTTGAGAGCCATTCCCAGCCCATGCTTTGGCAGCAAATTTGTTGTCCCAACATCCACAAGGTGTGGAGAACCTCTCTCTTGATTGCTGTGACAGATCAGCATCTTGCAAACAGCATTTGACACTTGAGAGGCTCAGGACCAAGTCATCCTCCCTGCATCTTTGGAAGTGGTTAGATTCACTGAGGAGAGTGAACCCTCAGACTTCACTTTCCCCCAGAGCACGATCCAGGCAGCTGAGAGGAGCACACAGCAGTCTGCAAAGTCTGTCAAATTCTGAGCTATCACATACCCTGTGGAGAGTGAAAGGAAGGAGGATATTTCTGAGATACTGAAGCATTTCTGTGGAATAGACCTACTAAGAACTCCTGGGCTCTGCTGTTGTTATAGCTGTATGTTGATAATGGAGAAAAGCTATATGTAAAGTAAAAATAATTATACTATAACACCCTGATACAAGAGGCAACAAGCTCCATTAACATAAGAGAGGAGAAAAACATTTTTATTGAGAGTTGATACATTGCTTTACTTACATAATCACCTTGTTCGTGTTTTCCTCTGCAACAAACTAGCACTAAATCTACGTACTAGATTTAGTACATATAAAACATACATATACAGACATAAAATTCCTTACCTAACTTTATAAGATAGGTACACAGTTGCATTTAGAAAAAGACTGTAGACAAACAAACAACAGATATATAGAGATATTCTACAGATGTTTGAATAGAATGAAAGGTAATATATATATTAGAAATGTTTGGACATCTTAAAACAACAAACAGTTCAATATGATTTATTTAGTCAGGGTAGACTAAAATTCACTAGTATAATAACAGAACCATTTGTCTTAGCAAGTATCTTGTTATTGGTGATCAATAATGTAGCCGAGATGACTGATGGCTTTGTTTTCCTGCGGTTCCTCAGCCAGACTAAATTATTTATTTGACATGCTGCCTCTTGGCAAATGCTAGAAAACAGTGAAAAGGAATTTGCATTCCTCTGTATATACCTCTGAATGAATATGAGATATTCCTCAAACTTTTGGTGAATGACATATGACTGCGGTTTGAGGGACAGTTTTGCTGACCGGACATGTTTTTCCTCCTGGCATGAATAGCAATGTAGACATCAGAATGAAAACCAAGGGGCTACTTTTTTTGTTGCTGTTGTACATGGCAGAAGAGAAAATGATGGCATTTTCAGAAATATCCAGAATTTGGATGCCTCTGAATACTCAATAACTTGCCTCAGTTTGCCAGCATCTTTAAGTTGTTAGAGACAATTTTAATTACCTTGAGACAGGTAAAAGTGTAAAATAACAAAAGAGCATAAAAACTTATTTGCAGGTGACAGAAAAAGTCTCCTAAGCTCACTAAGCCCATTATTATTGCCCCTGACAGTGGCCAATGGGGGAAGTACAGTTGAAGAATGAATATTCAAATATAGCCAGTTCAGAACAGTATTTGCCCTTTTGTATCTTACCATTTTTGTGTCATCTATTCTCCATACTGAAGAGTTCTTTATATATATATATATATTATTATTAAATATATATGTCTTTCAATAATTCCAGGCATCCTTGCTCTTCTCTGTGCTACTGTGCTGCAGCCTATTAAAGATATGATGACCAAAACTACACTCAAGGTCTGTGAGGAAAAGGATTTACGCATGGTGAAACAATATTAATTTCCCCCCCTATGCTTTCTTAATACATAAGTAATAATATTTTTTTCTTTTTAGATTTAATCCTATTTCATAGCTTATTTTAAACTCATTTTGGGCATGAAGCAGATATTTTCAGACATCTATCTGCAATAATTCCAGTGTCTCTTCCCTAAGTGTTAAGAAAAACAATAGTTTAAAGATAGTCATCATGCATTGTTTTCTCCTAACACATTACTTTGGATTTTTTTCCATTTAATTTAATTTGCTGTGTTATAAACTAGTTGCTTAGTATCACAGGACCCTTCTACAAAACTTAATTGTCTGGTCTTCTCTTGAGTAATTTTGCATTGTCTGCAGACTTTTTCTCCTCATTGTCCACCTTCTTTAACAGATCATGTAGGAATAATTTCAGTAGCACAGATCTCAGCACAGATTCCTGTGTGGGGCAACAAAGGAACTCCCACCTCGTGTAAAGGCAGAATGAAAATACATTGACAGAGACAAAGGTAAGGGTGGGTAAATCTGCCTATTTTCAATGACTGTTCTGTTCTACTGTCCTATTGAAATGAATGTCACCTTCAACTCCAATATGTTCTCAAATGAGGTATTCTCAAAGAAGCACTACAAAGCACAAAGTACCTTCCACACACAGAGCATTTCCAAAAAGTATTTCAGCCTCACACTGGCAGGTTGTTGACAACTTCCTCACACAGATTGTTTCCTCATACCCCTTTCAGTTCAGAGCTGCACATCCAAAAACTGGCAGTTCTGGAAATGAGCTTCCATAACACAAAAATACCACTTGGTTAATCTGGTAACCACATTTTAAGAATTTTTGTCTGGGGCATATTAGAAATCATGTCACAGTTTTATATGAACATGAGGGTTAATTCTGATGTTGGCAGTGAAAGCCAAGGCAGGAATTTCNTACTTGCTCTTTTAAAATGTCCCTCTCCATCTTTCTTTTAGGCTACCCTTCAAGTACTGGAAGGCTGCAATTAGGTCACTCCAAAGCCTTCTCGTTTCCAGGCTGAACAGTCACAATTCTCTCAGCCTTTCCTCGTAGGAGAGTTGTTCCATCCTTCTAATCAACTTGGTGGCCCCCCTTCAGATTAATTTCAACAGGTCCATGTCCTTCCTCTGCTGGGGTCCCCAGAGCTGGATGCAGCAGTTCAGGTGGTGTCTCACCAGAGTGGGGCAGAGGTACAGAATCACCCCACTTGACCTACCAGCAAATGTAGACAGGAACACATTTCAGGTTCAGCTAAATCAAAAATTTCCATTCTTGATGCTGCTGTGGTACTCGGCCTGGTGAGTTTTTTCCTTCAGTGATGGAATGCCAGCTCTAGCCTAGTGCACTGGTACCAGCCTGGAAAACATCCTCCTGGTACTCTGGTGCTGCATTGCAGCTTTGTCATAGCTCCTTCCCCACCAGCAGTGAAATAGAATGAAAAGCAGCCAGGTGAGTATGACAATAAAACTCACCCTGATCAGATGGAAATCCTCTCCCAATTCCATTTTTCTGTATTTCTTATTGTCCATACAACTGTTTGTATGAGTTTTATATGTAGTCCACCATTCATGTAAGTAATTTTGTCTGCTATGCGTCTTTTCCCCCTTTTTGGTCACTAGCATTCATCCTCTTTCCAAACACAAGCAAATGATACTTTGAGACCTAGAAAAAAATTGAATTTAATAATTTTAGCTGTGGCCTGTAAACCATGATCCAGTAGAATTAAGTCAGTCACTATTACACCTCTCTGGAGTGAAGCATCAGCAAAATCTCAGTCACTCAACCTTGAAAACAGTTACCAAAGCAAAAACTATCCTAGCTGTAAAAAAAATGAAGCAATTATTAGTTTTATCTATCCCTAATTTGTTTTAATGACTGCATCATAGCGACATTAAAAACTCAGAATTCAGACTATCATAATCAGCCAATGAAGATAGAAGTTTGTGATAAATGTCATGTGGGTAATTAAGTTTATGCATGAATAATTTGCTATGTCATCTGGGGAGACTGTGGCATTTTTTGGATGACATGTAAAATTAAGTCCTGGACATCTCACAGTTCTATTCACAAATATCTAGCTGTGGTCTTTAGGCAAGCTTCTGACAGTTTCTTCCCTCATGGTATCCTAAGCATTTGTGGCAATTTCAGCTGGGTGCAGAATTGTTCTGCAGATTCTGGCCATCAACTTTCATTACTGTGTGGTGCTAAAAACAGAGCAGAAGATCCTTCTGCAGACAAGTGGGCAATATTTTCAGGGATTTTTTGGGGTATCTTATGTAGGGCTTGGTTTTGATCTCACAAGCTGTATTTTTGACTCTTCTGGTTAGAGAAAAATATCTTCTCCTCTCCACTTTCCCAAGTGAGATTGCACCAAATTTGTAAACTCTTTAAGACTTAAATTTGTGAATGAAATGTAAATGAAAAAGATATGGTTGAAGTTGAATGATTCTCAGACTAGTTTTGTCTTAATCAGTGATGATATGCTTTGTTTTACCTAGTGAGTTATAGTGATGGGTTTCATTCAGCCTGACCAAAGGCAGCTGAGTCAGTCCCCACCCTGCCTGTTCAGCAAACAGAGATAGATATACAGTAGCTGTTTGTGATTCCTCAGCTGGTGTCACTGTGCTAAAATTCCTATTTAACTGAAAGAAAATGGATATCGACCTGTATTAGCCTGATTGCATGTCAGGTTCTGCACTCCGTTTGAATTATTAAGAAATAGCCAAGGAAAACTGATTGTATTTTAAAGGTCCTGCAAAAAGTTTTAGAGCTGTGCATTAGGAAAGGGTGTTAAGCAGATGAGAAATAATAGTTTTCAGCAACATTAGTAATCATCCATTCTGCATTACCTCTTCAAAGCACCCTAATTTTCTCTGAATAGGTACAATAAACAAAAGTTTCAGAGTGCTGTTAGCTGCTATGTAGGATTTACAGCAAGACACAATAGAGTTTTTTCCAGCACTCAAGAGTTTCATCTTGCTGCACTACAGATCTCAAGACCAAAAATATTGGAAGCTATGTGTTACAAAACTGGTCATGAGCCAGACATGAGCACCAAAATTAGTTCCTAATACTGGAAAAATTGCAGTGAAAAGTCAATGTGGTAGTCTCCAGTTGTGAATTACAAGAGAACAAAACCCCTCTGCCATCTTCCAGCATGGAGCCGTAGGTGAAAGAAGTAGTTGACCGAGAATACATAGACAGCTTTAGGCTCTGGGAATATTAAACCAACTCCTACGAAAATCCTGTGGGATTGCTCAACTGCAGTTGACTAGAAGAGAGTGATGTCCAGTCCAAGAGCTATGAACCCTGGTGTAATTAACACTTGTGAATCCTTAGTTGCCATAATTTCCAAGGTACGCATGCGAGGGACACATTATTTCCCATGGGTGAGAATACTCAGACTTGACCCTTAAACATAGTACAGTATGTAGTCATAGAGTACTATTCTGCTAAGGTAGATTCTGCCTTTGTCCACATCCCCTTTAGTTATGTTTGTTTATTGTTTGAAAACAAACAAGGTCTTTCTTAGAGGAATTTTTCTTCCTTCTTTCTCTCTCACTTCCATGCTGTTATAATCCAAACCTTTTTTTCTGACAATCTCTGTATTAAACTGAGTTCTTGTACTAGGCTCGATACAATTTATACAGAGAATGAGACTGTCTGTCACTTGTGGTTTGGGTCATCTGAAGGATAACATCTATTGGAAGAACTGTGTGAATTTTACTTATGGAAATAGTGAGGAGGGAAAGTTTAAAAGAGTCTAATTTGCATCCCTATAGGTGACGTGTTAGGCACTGTTGAGAATTAGAGATTTAATGTGACTATGAAAGCTACATAGGATGATTTGGTGTGTCATATTGAATTATGGCAGCCTATATCCATGTCAAACAATGTATCTCTAAGGAGAAGATGTGGAAAGTCAAGGACAATTTCTAGAGGTACCACCAATATTCCTGAAGTTCCCACTTCAGTGTGGGTATTAAATAAATAGTAAATATTCCAAGCAGAAATGCAGCTGAGAAGGAACAATTTGGAACCAAAACATACAGGAGCCCTGAAAGCACTGAAAACTTCTGTGAATTTTTAGGGGAGAGATAGTGGAGACACCTCCACCACATGTTTTTAATGGTTTAAAAACTTTTACAACAACATCATTGCTTCATTTGCATTGCATATAAGATGGAAGATCAATGCATCAGCATCAGTGACTGTGACAAATCTCTACAATCAGGCACAGCCTCTTGCAAATAATTTTGTGCTATTGAAAATTCTGAAAATTGTATATAGAGCAGGTGTTCTTGCCCTACCGAAGATTATCACGGAGCCACAGGCTGCTTTATGCAGACAATTTTCTGAGGATAGGCACAACTAAAGATCTCATCTCAGTTGAACAATGAACTTAAAAAAGCTATCTACATGAAATTCAGTATGCAGAAAAGACCAACAGGTTATTCTTAACACAATGACGTGTGTCTAATGGATTGCTAAGGATCTAATAACTGTCCTATCCTGATAAATGTCTAACCAGAACTCCTCCTTCCTGACCTCTGAGAACTGCCCATTTCTGTGTTACTACCATCTTCAGAAAGACCCATTATTCACCTGTTTGAATACTGTATAGGCTGGCAAGATTGAACAGTTCATTAATACTTCAAGTCTTGCATTTACATTGTCATGGATAACCTGAGACCCCAGTGTTTTGCAAGAGATCAGCAGACAATACGGACTGGGCTGCTGTGTGCTAAAGGACATGTTCTAGTTGCAACAGGGGAAAAAGTAGTCACTCTGTCCATCAACAGCACAGGTAATAGTGTGAATGCAAAGCTGGGGAAAGGAACTCTCCTTGATTTTAGCAAACCCATAAAATATATACAAATATTTGACAGGACCCACTGGTAGACATGTGAGCTGCATCAGAGCTTACTTTGTCATGAAAGAGTAACTCCAGAAATAAAATGATTTGGTGATAATGGTGTGAAAAAAGGTGCTCACACCTTATCTTAATTTTGTTTTCAAGTTTAAGCAGTTGTTTACTGGCAGCTGTCTTGCAACTTCTACTATGATCTATTTTGCTCCAAAAGGACAGACAGGGTGGAAACTACCATCCCTGTGCTGTGCTCTGAGCTCAGCATCTTAAATTCACTGAATCTGCAGTAATCTTCAGTAGTGAAAGCTTTAATATTCCTCATAGTATCATGTCTAATGTAACAGAAGAGGTAACTATATTATTTGCCTAAATGCCTTTTTAAATACTACACAACTGGACTAATATTCAGTGCCTGCGACTTCCCTTTGTGTTCTGGGTTAAAAACAAATTTATTTGTTACCTCTTTAAAAATTGTCTTCTGAATTTTCACTAGGTTTATTTTTATTTTTTAAGGGGTGACAAAAAATAACTAGAAGCACTGGAATTGCCTCATTTGCACAGCTCATTGCATCAGAATTTTCTCTTAATCTTTGCCTCTCCACTACAGTTTTGTTTGTCATCTCATGCATGAAATGGGCACTTGGCATGAAACATATACTTGCAGTATCTATTATTTTATTTTTGTCCTTTGTGTTATTTTAGTGTTCACTTTGTCTTTGACCTATTTACACAGATGGAAAATCCCCAGTGTCTATATTTTAATAATTTTATTAAAGTTGGTGATATGATTAACCTGTCTAAATTTGGACTAGGGATACTTTGAAGTCAGTAATATATGTCCGGAAACTGGTTATTCAGACACTTAGTTCAGATACTGGGTTGTCTGTACCTGTACAGCTCCATTTGCTTTAAAGGGGTAGCATTTGGGACACCTGAGCTCTTGAAATAGTCCAAGGCCCTTTTACCATGCATGCTATGCAGCCTTGGAAGTGTAGAATAAAATAGCAGAACCTGCATGTGAGCAAAGTAAATTTATTAGTAGTTCTTCTTTAGTTCTCACTTTTTTATAGAATATCTGTGACAATTATACTGTTTAGTAAAGTAAAAGTTTGTTAAAATCTGGTTAAGGAAAGGATTAGGACAGTCAGCCTCTCCCTGATACTTCATCAAGGTGTACTCCTGCCCTGAACTAGAACCAGCAGCTCTACTGCTCTGGTACTGTGGGATCCATGACATCAGCCAGTGCATTTCATTTTTTGCCAGAGAACTCTGCCTC
Organism: Drymodes brunneopygia; assembly: GCA_013400955.1. NCBI lineage: Eukaryota > Metazoa > Chordata > Aves > Passeriformes > Petroicidae > Drymodes > Drymodes brunneopygia. The sequence goes on from VZTZ01033066.1 coordinate 73,154, forward strand.
TGTCATTTCACTCTGAGACATTGAGAGGCTACATTTGTGTGATATTGTGCTGAGGTTTTAAAAGAGGAGCTGCTAGATGTAGTGGCTAAAAGTGATCTCAGAAAAAGGATTCATTTGGGTCATTACTCTATGACAGGTACTGTGGGTCAAACCAACAACCTCAAAGGTGAAAAAAAATGGCTTAGTCTAGTGCCCTTTGAATCCATAACCATCACACCAGATGTCAGCAGCCCTACATTTAAGCTGAAGCATCATGGCTACAGTTTCTTCCAGTTCCTGGAATGACATACCGTGTCTCCTCTAGCAGTTTTTAACAAAAGCTCTTGAGGTTCAGAGCATCTTTTTTTTTTCCTTTTCCGATGATTTCCTTATAAAGCAGGGAACATTCCTCCTGCATCTTTCAAATCAATACCAAGGCAGCAGGGTGATCTGCATACAAATCGACTTGCAAATTTACACCCTGTCTGACTCTGCCAACAGGATTAAAAATCGTTCATGAAACAACAGCTCCCTGTAATCACATCCAGGCAGATTTCAATAATAACTCAGGCGTATAAAAGCCTCTTGGTTTCATATGTATTAAAAATAGTTTCTTCTCATTTTCTACCTCTTCCTTGGATAGTAACTTCCCATTCTCTTGAAAGCTTTCTGCTCTGTGTTTTATCATCCATTCTCCAAAACCCCTATCTACTTAGTGACTGGAAAGATTTTTCCTATTAACCAAAATAAAAGGTGATTGTTTATACCACAATCTGATAGCAGACAGGATTTGAAAAAGAATTTGAATCATCATCACTTCACCACAGATTGCAGTCACCACTGCCAAATTCTCACTAAATTTTGACGTACAGTGAGCCTGGTAGTTATAATTCTACTCTGCATGGACAGTTGTCTACCTCAGAAAAGCCATCGGCATCCTATTTAACATCTTATGAACAACATTCAATCTTTAGTAGGCAAAGCAGTTAGCCTTCCTCACCAGGCTGCTTTGATTTCTGCTTCAGATTATGATGTGACTGTGTAATTAAATGTAGTGCCTGTTGTCTGTTATTACACTGCATTTTTGACTGGTTCACAGATTCATCTTGATACAGTGTCATTTTCAGTTATTGTGGAAATAGTCAGAGAAGAGAAAAGGGGCTTTTCTGTAAATTGAAACAATACATAAATGCAAAAAACCATACTCCATCCTGCAGTTCTTTTTGTCCAGGAGAGCTGAGACAGAAGTCAGGAGCTGTGAACAATTTTTGTCTTTCAGTGACAGGGCTGTGAAAGACCGATTCCAGTCAGAGCTCTTGATCACCTCATGGGGACGATCTGTCACCATTTGTCAGAGGTAATTCCTGCATTCACAGCTTTAGAAAGAGTAGTTACTGACTGCAGGTATAATAGGATGCATGAGTTTGGAGGGCAAAGCAAGGTTTTTGGCAAACATACTTAATAATCACTGCAGAACGAATTCAGTCTGAAGTGCCTGAAATCTATTCGTATCTTTTTAGTTAACCATTTCACAGCTCAGAGCTCAGATCTGAAACTCAGCCCAAACTGCCCCCAAAGTGAAATGATATAAAAAGCTACAGTATATTAATTTTCTGTCACATTACTTTCTTTTATACAAACATAGCTATTAATTAAACAATCTGGAAAAGCATCACTTGTAATAATTTTCCTTTTGCTCTTTTCTGATAATGGGAGCAACAAATTGACAATCCCAGGAGAAAGTATGCGAGAAGAGATGAATAGACTGAGTTGCTGAGAATGAGACTCTAGCTCAAACCAGTCACCTTCATTGCAGCACTGGGGATCAGCACAGTGGTTTGGTTTCCTTTGTGCTGATAGTAAAACTGGCCTCAGCATTCATCATATATAATGTGCAACAGGCACAATGCCTGTGCTTCTTGAGTGTTTTATGAAGAATATATCTTGCAAACATCCGAATTCAAAGCAGTTTGAAACACTGAAATGGGTATGAAAGCAACTACCAAGTGGTTGCTTTTCCATTACATATATTGCTGCCTGCTGGCAGAGAGGAAGAGTTTCTCAGCCATGCCATTACTTCCATTGTCATTACTTAATAATGCCATTATTTATTTTTGCTGTTTCCACAGTGAGCAGCTGGGATGTTGCAGGGAAGAGGAGAGTGGGTTGTGTTAAGTTAGGGCTGAGAGCTGTGGTGAGTGAATTGCTCTTAGAGCTGCTGGAGTGATGAACTCTAGAGAGGGGGCATGGTAATTAGTGGTACTGCTGGGAGGGAATACTCCACGCAACATCACTACCCCTGAATGTCATCCAATCCTACTGCTGGCATCAGGAAACAATTCTGAGGCTGACAAAAGGCATTGCAAAGTAAACAGCAGGAATGTGACCATTTGCTGCTCTCAGTGGTCTGCTGTCCTCACCCACAGCCTGCTTTGCTCATATCTTTGGCCTGGGGCTCACAGGACCCCATATGATGAATCTACCCCTACTCAATGAATTAGCAGTGGCCAGGAACAGCATCTGATTGACTTGGTAGACAGCATATAGCTCTAGTGATTAAAAACTATGAAGAATGCTTTAATGCTAAAATGAATCTGGCTTGAGAAGCTAGAAATAGGCTCTTAGGCTTGCAGGTCTTAGACCCACCAGGATCTCGGGTGCAGAAGTAATAGAAGAGTTTCAGAGTAGTTTGGCAGCAACATGAAATGGAAAAATCAGGCAGTACTAACTGAAGTGCTTACTTCCTATATTTGATGGAATAATAAAATTATTTCTATGTTCATATGTCCTGCAACATCTTTAATTCTTTTGCTTTATACAATGACCACTTAAATCATACCTATGCTGCTAGAGTCAAAATAGAAAGCAGGTAAGTCTGCTTAATGCATGGCCCTAGAACTTGCCTGTTCAGAAAAGGCCCTCAGAGAGGCAATCAAAAACATCCTGTAAATGTAGTTGTAATAGCTCATTTTTATTTTCTGACTCTAGCTATTAATTTAAACGGACTCCTTATGCACTGAGCTCACTTAAAATGATGACTGGAAAGTCCCTTCAAGGGAATTTGTTTTTTTGCACCATAGCAACTACTTTTCATGTTTTCAACACATGCTCTTTGCATACTTGCATGTTCAAAATACACAAATCAGACTGACTCTCATGACCAAGCTATATTTGCCTAATACAATTTTTTCTCGTGAAAAAGGACTGTGGGTATGAGTACATTATGGCAAACTGAAACTCAGTGCTGATAGTGCTTTCACATGAGCACTAAGAGCACCTGTCCAATGTAGGACAAACAACACACAGCAACTTCCTGTTTCTAATCTGATTCTTTTTGGAGATGCTGAAGAAGAGAGGTAATACAGAAATGCAAAGTGCTTTCTACTGTGCAGGTCTATGGATTTATATGGCTGCATCATCCTGGCCTTTAATTGAGCTCTCCTTTCACTGGTAGAGCTGGAGGCAGAACTTTTGGGATGGGAAACATGAGAAACTATGAAATGTTGCAAGCTCTTCTTGAAAATTGTCTCTGCTAATAAATCCTGGTCAATTCCAAGGGCATTGAAACTTGATTGCTAGAGTGGCACCTGGCATTTGCCCCATGCCAAATAGCAGTTTCCCAAATTATTCCTGGGCTTTGCTTATTCTCAGTAAGCAGTTTGCATGCAGCACCTTCCAGAAGCTCACAGAATAAACCAGCATAGGCATGGGACATCCTTTGCCAGTTGGCATCAGTATCTGGGAATGTTCCTGCTCACATTACATTTACTACCATAAGATGTAGCTAGAATGCCTGATGCACTGGGTGTATTAATGAGGGACTGCAGTCTTCCTGCTCCCTTGGCAGTTCTGCACCTGTTTAAAGCAAGCACCGTGCATCATAAAAGAGAAAGCGTAAAGAAAACAAGGCATGGAAATGAAATGATTTCTAAACTATTTGGCTTGCACTGCTTTATAAATTCACTTTTGGAATATCTGCTTTGGTGCTCATTTTCTGGCCAGGGAGATGTAAACATACAATCCAGCCTCTTTGGGAACACGTCATAAGACATTAAGGAAGCAACTGGACAAATGCCAAGAAATATCTATAGGACTTTGACAGATATGCCAAATAGCAAACATCACACTCGCTAGTCATATTCCCTTCAGTCATCATGTAATTGGGCTGTGAAATTGTATGCCAGTGCTAAAGGCTGTGCCCACCTCCTTAGCTGCAGCCAGGCAGGAAAAGGAGGGAAATGTCTCTTATGTCCTCCCGATACTGGACTACTGCTGAGCTCTAAAATATCACCTACTGACAAGGTGGGCCAAGCCTGACAGACACAAGGACTGGTGCTTGACATTGGAAACTCAGTCTCAATTCAGAGTGATACAGCAATGGTGATTATCACAGGAGAAAATATTAATGTTAGAAACACAGCTTTTACCTCCTTCCTCTGAGGAAAAGACAAGATGCTGGATGGAGTATGCCAAGGTGAGGCCACCACCCTGACTGCACCTGTTTAGAACATCCTGAGGGCTACTCCAAACTGCATTCCCAAAAAGTCAAATTCGGTTATATGTTGTTCAGGCTTAAATCCTATAGGCATTGTGGCACAAAGGTCCCAAATCCCCACCAAACTATGATCAAGACCATTTTCTTGAATATGACAATGAGGCACCACTTTGGCCATACCATAACTTCATCCTCTCCCCTCTTACAGCAGAAACTCTGAGACAGGAATCTGGGAATGAAATGGATTACTGACAAGCAGATGGAGTAAATGGAACAGAATGTCTCCATTTCAGAGTTGCAGTTACTTATGATACCTGCAGTGTGCATCAATGAACTGCAGAGCAATGCTTTACAAAAATTACTAAGACTTGGTAATATGAGAACACTTGATAATAACCACTGGGAGAGATGTGCTTAGACCTGGTGTGAGTCTATAAAGTCTTTCCAGGGGAATAAAAAACACTGATGCCGCAGACTTAAGCATTAGAATCTACATGGTTCTATTAACTCCCAAGAGAACACAAAAAAGATAAAATTTTGTCATTGGGATGTTTTTCCTTAAGTACTTTGCAAGACCACAATTTACTTGTGGTAGTAAAATGAAAAAATATTGATTTACATGGAGGCTTTATCACTTTGAGCTAGATGTGCACAAACCACTATGGTTCTATAAAATGTCGCAAGCTAATAGTATCTCTGGTGTAAAAGCTACCTTAGTGCCATGTAAGAAACCAGGATAAATTTAGATTTCTGATTAAAACATTAGTTGATATTAAGCATACAGGGAAATTTGTAAAGAATTTTTCTGATGTAGTGTTGGATGTACTAATTTGTATGAAGACTATGTGTTACTAATTTATATGAAGATTATGCATAGGTCTCTTTGTTCCTTCTTTCTTTCTTGTGAGGCTAACACAAAACTGATTGTTGGAGAGGTGCTTTCAGGAGAGTAAGGCTATGTTCAAGATAAGAAAACCTCTCAAACATCACCTGATCAGGTGTATTCTAGCCTTGACTGTTATGAATGAGTCTTTGAGATCATTTAAAGACAACAGCAAGGGTATCGGTAAAAACCAGATTTATTATCAAGCAACTGCATGACAGGGTTTGTTGGCAAGGTTCACTCTACTGCTTACTAAGTGGTTAAGGCACACCAAGGAAAAAAATCTACAAACAAAATCCAGTCAATCAATCCAAACTGAAATATACTGAGAACTATCTCTGCGTGTGTATGTGTGTGTGTGTGTGTGACAAAAGGATAGGAATGGCAAGCATAAGAAGGAATAGGGCCTAAAGGCTTAACAGCACTCAAACTTAACAGTATTTAACTTATAACTTAACAATTAAGCGAAGGAACAAGACTTTACCAGCACTTAACTTAGCTGATAAGCTATTTTCAGGCCTAACTTACTTAGATANTCTCCTAGACCATCCCTGGTGACCTGGATGTATTCCCAGGGTCCCCTCTGGGCCTAGGAATGAGGCTCATTCTGGTTTTCAAGGCCTGCTCCTCTATCACACACATAGTGTAAGCCAACAAGTGCAAGGTACCTCTGAAAAATTCCCCTGAAGGCAGTGAAATGCTCACCTTGGGTGCCTTGGCGTGTCCTGAAGGGGCTCAGGGTTGGGCCTCAAGGAATGGGGGTTTCAGCCCAGGATCCATCGTCCTTCAGCAGCCTCTGAGTGCAGCAAACTCAGAGCTTGCTGGCTCTGGGAGGTGTCCCCTCAGAGGGAGGGTGTTGGTCACACTCACTGCAGCCCAGGAGAGCTCCCAGGGTCTCATTTTGGATCACTGTCCATAGGCCACAAGTGAGTGGGCCTTGAGCATAACAATGTTTCACCCTGGCCACAGTTTGGGCAACTTTCTCTGAAAGTGTTAGAACAGGGACACTGTGCCATTCAGGCAAGAAAAATCGTTTCCAAGGCTGTTCATAAAAAAAAAAAAAAAAAGCAGGAGCTCGTTAGGCAGCAGCAGTTTCTGGAGCAGACAATGTTTCTGAGAAGCCCAAGAGAAGCTGAGCCCAGGTGCTGCCATCAGGGCCGAGGCCTGATGAGAGTTTCTGAGATCACGGTGCGGCCTGGAAAGGTGGTGGGGGTGGGAATGATCCTCTCCATTGACAAACGGACTCTTTAGCCTCTATTTACTTTTTCATACCACTGAAAATCCAAGATCTGATATTGTACCCTGTCTGTGCTACAGGGTGCCAGAGAAATCTGTGTTCTGTACTCCTGACAGATCAGAGTGACAGAGCAGTAGAGGCAGAAGAAAGAGCTGGTGAGTGTGGTACGGGTATGCCACAGCTGAAGTATCAGATTTTGACCCCCTGGATGTGGGTAACAGCACACATATGAGTCTTCCTGTTTGTTTAAAATATATGCCTTTAGGTCCTATGTTGCATTTAGGCAACATCAATTTGCCTGTGACTCTGTGAGTGAATCCTACTGCTGTCTACAGGATTGTGAGAGAGAAATCCAGTGGGTACAGTGCTATTGGCACTTCTGAAAGAAACCCACTGGTTTTGAACCCTAACCACTGCAGAATTGAAATTGGTGCAGTCTGGCCAGAGGTTTGCAGATGACAGACAGGAGACACTATTTCAGTATCATCACAGTATCCATAACACTGTTCTGGATACACACAGTGCTATCCTAAATACAAAGTCACTCAATCCTATGCAAGACAGCAGTCAGAGTGAGTGGAATAAAGGATATCTGAATTATGTCTTTCTCTGATGCTACATTACATAGGGGCAAATGGAGTAGTTATTTAATCTTTTAAATCTTAGCTTCCCCTTATGTGACTGTGCTGTATTTTCCTTTGCAAAGCACTAGAAATCTTTAAATAAAAAGAACTACCTAATGGTAATTTTCCCCATATAATGGCATACTCATGTCCAAGATAACATGAGGTTAGTAAGTTTCTTGACCTTTTCTCTCTACAATGAATGAATCAGGTAGGTTTATATTAATGTTTGGTTATACACAGAAGACATGATAATATATGTATTTAGTCATCATGCTATCAGAGTCAGAATGGAATGCAAATTGAAATATTTGGCACTTCTGTATATGAGAAACACAGACAGTGCCACATGCATCCTTGAGCACAGTTATGTTTCTGTTATGGGAACACTGGATCTGGGAAGAATCAATGTCGTAACATCTGCACTTTTAAAGGCTGGATTTAAAACTCTTATTTATTCCAAAATTTACTTGCTTAACTTGGTCCATAACACAACTGTAGTGGCTGTGTTAGGAGAATTGTATGTCCAAGATCTTTCTACAAAGAATAAAGAAAAATCAAGTCCTATATTGGGTGATATATAAAATAATTTAGGCTACTTTTACCTTTTCACTAACCATAGAAGAAATCTCTGGCTATCAAGGTTTTTAACAGTCTTTAATTCCATGACAATTTATATTGAGATAAGTTCAAATCTCTCGTAAATTATTTCCTCCTCCTCCTGTGTTCCAGGTATGATGCTCATGTGCCCCTCTGGTGAACCGGTTCAATGAGTGAAACTGGGAGAAAACTATTTTTAGAGAAAAAAAATTAAAAGCAACCCAAAAAGTTGCTTTCCATAAGTTTCATTCCCTGTATTGGATAATTTTGCAATATGAACTGAGCACTTGGGCTGGCCAAAGATATGAAGCAAGTGTGATTGTCTGGAGACAAGAACACAGATCTGGGACTAAGGACGGGATCATGGCAATGCTAACTTACATCTGCTTTTCGTTAGAAATGTCTGGATTTAAATAGAAAACAGAGAATGTACACTGGAATTGAAAAAAAAAGATGTCACGGAAATTCAGGAGCTGTAGATACCTTCAGAATTCCAGACCTAATTTTGGGCTTGGCTGTAGTTTTGTTATGTGTTTATAGGCAAAGACAAGCTTTACTCTGTATCCAGATCTGTGCAAAACAAGTGCAGAGTGAGTTCAAAACATTGTCATATCAGGATGGAAGCTGTGTCTAATTAATTCCCTTGGTACTGTAGGATCATTTTCCATTGTATGCTCAACAGTATTCTGTTCAATTGTGAACATTTATTGTTATTATTATTATTTTANAGAAGCTGTGTCTAATTAATTCCCATGATACTGTAGGATCATCAGTATTATGTTCAATTGTAAACATTTTATTATTATTATTATTATTATTATTATTATTATTATTATTTTAAATAATCTATCTTTTTGGGTGTCTGGTTTTTGTAAGAAAAGTATTCCACAGCTCCAAACCACTGTTGATGGAAGTCCTTTGAATGATCCTTTATTTTCCTTAATTTATTCTTAATTTTTCTATTTACTTCTATATCAAAAGTGGCAGGCATATTGGTGGGAGATAATGAACTTTTAGCAGCTTGTATCTTATCTAGAGGGAATGATAGCATGCAAATCTAGCTAATTATTAAATCAAAGTAAACTACAGCCCTAGGTTTGCCAACACAGCGTTCCTTGCTAACCAGTTCTCAAGAGCAAACAAGCTCTGCATTGGAAAGGTGTTGGAGGTGTAAACTTCTCATACACAGCTGCACTACCTTAGGAATGGGAGCTGTGTCTCAGGTCCAGACTCCCCAGGGCTTCCATGCCAGCTCATGTCTGGAGGAAGTTGTATAGCTGGCAGGCTGGAGATGAGGCAAGGCTTGAACTCCAACCTGGAGGCTTGAACTCCAACCCAAGCAAGCAAGTTGAGTCACCTGGCACAGTGAACTGAAGCCACAATCAGCCAGACATAAAAATGAAGTTCTACAAATGACTTCTGGATGAGAGGAAGAGGCTGAAAATGTGTTTCTTGCAACCTATCCTCAAGGTTAAGGAGAGATGATAGACCCTTATAAGCTACAATTGTGTCAATAAAGTTTTTTCTTGGGGTAGCTCATCAACTGACTCAGCAGATAAGAATTTAAAACTTCCTCTATTTGCAAGAATAAGAAGCAGCTCAGCCATTATCTCACTAAATTATGTTTTTACCGGATTGCTTTCAATTAAGCACATTTTCAACAAGTCCATTCCATCTTGCAAGATAATACTCCTTAGTGCATATGTTATGGAATGTGTGAGAAGAAACAGAACCAGCAGTTTTACACCTCACCTCATCAAAGCTTTGAGTAATTTCTAGTAATGGGTTACTCTGCTACAGTGCCTCTCATCACAAGGGACATTGAAGCCACTTAAGAAAGCAGGGAGAGAAAATGGCATCACCTTTCACCAAAATGCTGCTACTTCTGAGGACAAGCACTCAAGTGGCAAAGAGAAGAATGATGGCAAATGAAGAATGCTTTCTGCCATGAAAAGCAGAAATAATGGAAACTAAATAGAGCATCCCATCATGTAAACCATTTAAAACACCATTACAATTCTCAGTATATCTATGGGGAAAGTTCCATTAGTAGTTAATAACCACAGAATATTAGGAGGTTTCTGGATTTTACTTTCAAATTGAAAAATGACACCTGGCAGCACAATGCCTCATAAAAATACTGGTAACCACTTTTTTATTAACTTGGAGTAGAAGTTGTTATTATTTAATACTACAGAACTACATCACAAACCCTTTAAATTCCAGTTGAAGTTTGCATCTAACTACTGACCCATGTTGTGACATCTGAAAAAATCATAGACTGAGGCAACATAATAATAATGCTACTTGGCACTTTGCATCTTTAAAGAACTATAGAAATGTTAATTAATTTCCACAACAGCCTAGGGAATAAATATTTTCATACGGATTTTAAAGATTAAGGGGATGAAACATGATGTGTGGACATGACTTCTCCAAGGCAATCTATCAAATAAGCGTCAGATGTGGGACTAGAACTCAAAGATTCATCAGGCCGTTAAACAATGGTGCCTGGGGCAGCCACTTATTTATTTATTAAAAGTAGTTTAAACCACTTATAGATTCTCTTTAATATGCTATTGTACTATGCATTGATTATTTACAATAAAAGCTGATTATGAGGATCTGTTTTGTTCCATTTTACAATTTTTTTTTATATTTCAGGCTCAACTTCAATATTCTTTTTTCATAAAATTATGTATATGCAAATCCAGAAATCAGGTGTGCTGAAATATTTTCAGAAGAGATCAGGATAGTGTATTGGAGCAGAATGTCTGTGTCAGAATGGGTGTCTTTCCACTCTTTAGCTGGTTCTTTTCTTAATGATATTTCATTTTTATAAAAGCAGATCCTATCCTTTCATCCTGTTGTTTTGTTTTTATTTTACTTTTACTTTGTAACAGTAGAGAGAAAAGTTTCAGATGCATCTTTTTTAAAATTATTATTATCCTAAATCTCCTGTACCCAAGAGCTTCAGGGTCTTTTGGAAAGCTTTTTAGTACACCAAAACAAAGGCTCAGAAATATAGCAACTTGTCCAACAGATCAACTCAATGGCCAAAAAGCAAAGTATTTGAGCAGATAACAACAAACCAATACATCTCAAAATTCATGTTAAATACAAGGACTAGAAAACAGATAATACAGACATGCTACCTTACTGCACAGAATATTTAGTCTGATAAAAGTTTTTAGCCTGGGACAATCAAAGAGGAAATCCCAAAGCTGAGACCTCTTCTTCCTCTGCTTGATCATCTCCCTTCCTAAGTATCTGAGGTCTGGTCTAATAGAGCTAACAGATGATGTTTTGCTCATGCTACCCTACAGCACATCTAGGAAAACACACTTTATAATACAAAAAGCAAATGATCCACTTTCAAAATAAGCACTATTCTTTCCAGTCAGTGTCCCAGTTTTGTCAGTCTTAAGACCCTGAATACACTTGAGAGGTAAGAGTTCTGCTAAGAGCAGAATTCTCCTGACAGCACTAGGCCCATACAAAATCAATCTGTTTCACTTTCCCTTATTTAGAAAAGAAGCTATTCAGCTTCATCCTGCAGAGCATTCACTCCTCTATGCCTAAAGAGTGCATTTCACTTCCAGCTCACAAGAATTCATTTCAATCACTATTTGAAGACTGAGCCAGCTGAATTGAAAGCCATATATTTTCCAGTGAAAGAGAAATAAAGAATTTCTGTAAAATCCTTTGGAAGGAATTCTGATAGGAATCTGATTAGGAGTCCCACTCCAGATTTTCTAGAACTCTGTGTACATTTTAATTCCGTTACAGCTACTAACATACAGTAGTGTATTCTTTGCACTAACTTGTGGCAAACATCAGTGCCAGTTCATTTGGTTTGTTGGCATGGTGTTTGGAAAGGTGACCAGGATTCTAGCATCCCAATACGCTTCAAAGGGTGTTCCAGTGCAAAAAGGAGAAAGAAGTGAGGAAAAACTAAAAGGAGAGCAGCAAGAGTGTTTGCCACTCTTTCTGTTTGCCCATTTAAAAGATGGTGAGTTCTTGGGCCCAAATGAAGTCAAGCCAGAGGGCAGAAATCATCTTCCAAATCCAACATAACCCAGATGATTAGAATCTGACACCAATGAAGAAATCCCATGCTCTTCAGGCTAGTGCTGCTACACCTAACTACTACCTCTCAGAGAGAGAATGGCCAAACTTCCTTTTGGAAGACATGGTACTGGACCACCAAAACACTAAGCTGCTGCTAAACCTGTGACAGTTAGCTAAGCCTACCTTCATTTCATTATAATGAGCTCTACTAAACCTTTAATTAACATCCAGACAAAAGCCTTTTTTATAAGAACAACCCCACGATCTGGATCCTTCTCTACTGTCCTTAAAGACTACTGATGTTTCTTATAACATCCACCCACCATGAGCTGAAAACATGAAATCCTGTCTGTGCAATCTGGGTGATTTCATAGCCACAGAAATTCCAGAAGAATGGATATAGTGATAAAACGTTTCTGCTAAAGAAGCTTTCTGTGCCCTTAGCAGTCATTAAGTTCCAGTGGAAGGAGCTTTCCATGGACTAATTTCTCCTTCCTCATAATAGAATTCCTGCTTTTCAGCAGTCTTCACATGAAGAACTTGTCTTCTCCCCACTACTTTTCACCCACATATGAATATTATCTCTTGCTGCATAGATAGATAACTAGAGAGTTCATAGCCTAACCCGTAACACCCTATAGTTAAGAAAAATACCATTCGATCCATCCACTTGAAGCGATCCAAGGAAGCAGGAATTATCATTTTATGCTTAGAGAAACCTTTACAATACCATGCAGGCAAAATTCTGAGCACTGTAAATGTTTCTTTGCCACTATTGTATATGAAAGAATGAAAACACCTATTTCATATAAGATGTGGAGGGTCTGTCTGTTTTGGTGAAAACTCTGATCATTGTGGAACTAGGTAAATCTAGAGCTAGGGGATCTGGCACAGCCTACATTTGCTTGAACTACAGGTCTAGTTAAAAATGGCTACCTAGAAATTTTTCCAGCTGGTCACTACCTCTGTAGCACATGATTCAAACCAATCCTTCTTGCTGAGACTTCTGCAGGAAACTCACCTCCTAAATAGGCCTGTTCTCGTCTCCCTCTTAAAACAGTGTCCATTTTTCTTCTCCCCTTGCTGTCAGTGAGGACTACCAAGGCAACATTAAAATTTGGGTTTCATTCTATCCTCTTACAAGTAGAATATCTCAAAGACCATTATACACATGTTCTAGAAGAAGGCATCCAATGTCTTACTAGTTATGGCTCCTCCATTAACACACACACAACTGATGGTGCTCTGACATCCTTTATAAATGCTCTCTTGAAAAGACCTTCTCTTTGCAGTGTCTGTTCAATACAATACTCTGATTCCTACTCTTTTCTATGGTGTGGTTATGTCCTCTTTGCTGTAATAAAAAGTCAAAATTTTTCACTTTTGTGGTGGCTACTCTTCATATCAATATCATGTAATATGATGGGAATCCACAGGATGACAGATTGTGCAAGTGTACATCAATCCTGAGCACTGTCTCAAGAAGCAATGAGCTTTGGACACTATAGGTTTTTACACCTAATTAAATGAATTCTTTGGAACCGAAAACAGGGTTTTTTTAAATTGTTGTTTGTTTTGGTTTGTGTTTTTTTAAAGGTTTGTTTCAAAGAAAGTTAGGTCAGAGCATTAGTCACTGCTGTCAGCTTCTGTCATCTTTGCTCCCCTGCGACAGGATCTGAAGGCTTGTGTGCAGTCGTACCTATCTCTGTTCTAAACATGCATCAGTGGTTACCTGAAAGGCTGTGGATGAGAAACTGCCATCTCCCCTTGAGGAATTGTAACAAGGAAGGAGGACACTGTGTGCACTGGTTTGACAAAGGATTAACCCGTTTCCTCTACTGTAAAGTTGTAATAGGCTCATTCATTACTCACAGAGCTTCATGACATGTCGCACGTTAGGGAATGATGCCTCTGGTTCATTTCAGGAGGTGTATGGTTAGGACAGAAGGGATGGGAGCCAGACAGGAGTGCTGGAGGAGGAGGGCTAGGTTTGATAATGATAATTAATGCTGATATAAACTGGGATAACAACCTACTTTAACCCGTGTTTCAAGGCTTTCACAGTGCTATGAAAACTTTAATTAATTACCAATTACCATTCTGAGATGGGTAAATATCCACCAGTACACTGTGATTTACCCAAGAAATCCACATAATTTGAGACATCAAGAAAGAAAAAAAAATCCCTGATTGTGGTATGCATGTATATTGGAAAAATAAAGCTATGCAGAAAACATTCAACCCCATGGCATATGTCTTCACCATGCTGGAAATGGCTGTTGTTTTGGGGGCTGTCAATGGCACAGAATGGAGCCCTGGAGCAGTGGTGAGGTGATGCTGGCTGGGACAGTCAGCCCTCGCAGCGCATTGTCTCCGCTCTAGCACAGGCAGGCAGCACGTGGAATTGCCCATGCTCATTCTGGCAGCCTCCCCGTGTCAGGAGCCTGGCCCATTTCCCTACGCTTAAAATTTAATCAGAGATTTTACTGCTCATCAACAGCTTAAAGGGAGCAGTTAGAACTCTAAAACTTTGCATATTTTGGCTTAATTACCTCTAACAGACAGATGCCACTTTCAGACACTCTCCTTTCCCAGCCCTTGCTCCCTGCAGCTGCTCAAACCTGGAACATAAATTCATTGGTAAAATAACCGATAAGAGGCAAAATGATTAGGGATTAATGGGAAAGACAGAAATCTCCTTATTTCTCTTTGATGTTTTAATTTTGGTTATCTCTGCTGAACTGCATTCTGTACCTCCCATTTGGCAAGATAACAACTCCTCTTATCCCTCCTTTAACGCAACAAGTAAATGGAGACAAGGTAGAATGCTATAGATCTTGAAGTGTCAGGGGGTACTGCTACCACGTGTGCTTCGTGTGTTTAAGCAACAATAGAATTGAAACACAGTAAGGGAGCGGCTCCTGATGCCCCTTCTCTGGATAGACTGTTTCCATTTGTTTCTTTTTTCAGCGCTGGATTTCTGCCGTGATAAGGGGACAGAGCAGCAAATACAGGAATAGCTCTTTTAAATACAGGAGAAAATGTCACAGTGATCCAGGACCAAGAATTCAAATGCACATGAATGATGATGGCTGTTCCTGGGACAAAGGAAATTTATTCATTTGGGATGGACCTATTAATCTCCTACTTTGCCATTTCTCATTGCCTTCAGAAAACTGCATTTTAAGAGCACTTCAGTAGACTGAAGCAATAACAAAACCAGTACACTGAAAGAGGAGCCCAAAGCTCCACTTTTTAAGTTCTCCCTGAGGAATGAATCCTGTCTTCACTTCTTTTCGTTTTACAGAACTATCCTTTGAATGGAGGGAGAAGAAATGCTCTTCCTGTGGATCCGAATTTTTCTCACTAAGGATTAAAGCTTTTGGAAGGCAGAGCCTAGGATGCTGTTTGTTGTCATGTATTTATAAGGTAACTTGTGAGGTTAAACTAGATCTTAGATTGAATATCTGCACTGATGTCGCCCTGGTTTTACAGGGCCCCAGGATTTGTAACATTGTAACTGTAGTTTCCCATGCTTTTTCTGTAAACGTGGTCATTGTTTTTCTTAACCGGCCGGGATTGTTTTGCACTTGTGGAATTGTTTTTCATTCCTTTCCCTGGGGTGGAGAAAGATGATTGACCATGTCTTTGTCCTGTAAACTTTCAGGGGTGTTAACCCTTTTCACCAATCCTTGATTGTCTTTGGTAACATATAAAAATAGGAGAATAAAGAAGGGCGGCCCTTTTGGTCGGTGCTGCCTGGAGATTCAACTGCTGCTCTGAGACCTGCGTGTTTCTTCTGTTGCCAGCTGTGCAACACACTGATATCTGATTTTTCCAAAACAGTAGTCAGTTTTAGATAGAGAAAATTTTAGTGAATACATAAGAAAAATACTAGGTAAAAAGCCATTTCTGTATTAGCACATGGCTGGATGCATGAGCAAACACAGATGCAGGATTTATCAGTGTCTATTGAAAATTTGTCATTGCTTCCTAGAAAATAAGGGTCATACTTTCAATGATTTTTTAAGGAAATAATACAAGCTAGATGAACAGATTATTTTATGTCCATAAACTACCTTGGGGAGAAAGGAAAGAAAAAACCAAAACCCAAAGACAAACTCAAGCATGAAACCCAGCAGAACTTTCCACAAAATCACAGTCAAAACCTGATTCCCAATCCATATGAGTCTACAATCTCGCAGAAAATTTTTTCTTGTAACAGTTCTTTTGCCTTCGAAGAAGCTCTGTGAGGACAGAGAATGAATTTTGTTCTGTCTGTTCTGCCTGACATTTTGCATATGTGGAAGAAAATAGACAACAGAAGTTCAGGATTAACAACCCATGAAGAGCTCATTACTGCAGTGTGGGACAGATCCTAGACTCCACCATGCTGCATTTGTTTCACCTCACTAACTTAAGAGAGAAGATACTGCTTGCATCTTGCCAGTGCAGCAAAAGTAGCTTTCTGTGCTTGTTCACCTGCCTGATTTGAGGGACACTGTGAGGGCAGGGCAAAGACTCAAACAGAAATAACCCAGACACTGTCTTGTGTTGACATGCGAGCACCAATGAGTCAGCAAATAGAGGTCCAGCAGATGGTGCTCAAGACTGCAGCAAAATCCTAGGTTTTGTAAGGGTGCACTTCAAATGGTTTTCACTGTACAACTCTTTTAATCCACCTCTTATCCAGCCACCTCTCATTTCCACAAGGCTTTCTACAGGGCTTCTTAGAGCTCCCGGACTTCAGGGGCATCCCAAGACTGTTCCTAACTTTGACAAGAGTCAGCATAAATCTGACTAAAATGAAAAAAAAAACCAGTTTTCCAGATGCTGTATTCCTGGTAAAGACTATAAAAGAGGGTCTTGGTATCTTTTACTTCTAATAGTTCAAGATTTCAAAGAAGGGCCTTGGGTTTACACCAATAATATTTAACGGCCATTCTGTCTTGGTTTTTTCTACTTTTCTGGATTTCTCCCTGCTCACTGCAAACATATTTTTAGAAACAGTAAGACAATCTTTGTTCCTTACTCACCATGGCAACTGGTGGCTACACCAGCTTTACAGCTCCCTTTTCAAAACATGGTAAGGATGACTAGAAATGTCGAAGAAGTCTGTGCATTTCAGAGCACAACGACCTTTATGTTGCATAATTATGGCTTTAGACTTGGCAAACTATGTAATTTGTTTCATTGTATAGAGAAGAGTTTGGTTTTGTGCTTTGAGTGATCAAGAAAGCTGGATTCATCTGGTATGGCCACAGACTCACTGTGTGACCTTGACCAAGCTGTTCAATCTACCATTCCTTATTCCTGTTTGTAATGGAAGACACTTCCCTACCTTTCAGGTTGCTGGAAAACTGGACTTGTTAATGCGTGTGAAGAAATGCATTACAAAGAATGAAATGAAAAGCACTTAAAATATGACAATACATTTATATACCTATCTAACTGACACCAGGTAAAGACATCCTTCGAGAGAAAGGGCATAGGGAAGTTTAAGCATTTCAACATACTTGCAACTCCACAAACAGTTTTTAATTTCCAAACATTTAATCTCCAGAATATTCATTCCCTTCAATGAACAATAGAGCCTGTGAATTCTGCAACAATTACTTGTTCTTCTGCAAAGCATTCTTGGGAGTTTTATTTTTAGAGATGGGAATTAAATGACTCTATTTTCCCTCTTGTTGTCTCCTATCTCAGCAAGCAATAAAATGTCAGCACTGTGGTAGGTAATGGGAAGGAAAAACACCTCTATTGACTGAATAGAGTTATAGCTGAATATTTTCATGAACATTCTACTGGTGCCTTAAGCACAATAAACACTGCAGGTAAAAGATATCAGAGATAACAAAAAATGAACTGAATACAAATAAAATAATTCATCAGATGGCAAAATACCACAATTCATAAGGGAGAGCTTCAGCCAGTTACTGCACTTTATTTTTTCAGACTACTTTTGACAGGTTCGGATGGAAGAAGAATACAATATCCAACAAAAAATAAGATATGCTGCAGTAATCTACCCCTGTCACTGAACTTAAATCATGAAGCGTAGTGCTTGAAAGATTGTTGTACTGTAGCTTTTCCAATTTAGGTAAGGAATATAATTAGAATTAAAGAGGTGAACTGCAGCTCATGTTCTGAGTGTTGAGCTTGGAATACTGGAGGGATCATCAGAATATTTATGACTGCTTTAAATAAAGCTGGAGTTTCCATAACCTAGGGCTGTGGTTTAAACCCAGCCAGCAACTCAGCCCCACACAGCCGCTCACTCCCTCCTGGTGGGATGCAGGAGAGAACGGGAAGAGTAAAGGCAGGAAAACTCATGGTTTGAGATAAAGACAGTTCAATAGGTAAAGCAAAAGCCACACACACAAGCAAAACAAAACAAGGTATTAATTCACTACTTCCCATGGGCAGACAGATGTTCAGCAATCCCCAGGACAGCAGGACTCCACCACTCCTAATGGTTACTGGGGAAAACAAATTATATCTCCCTGAAAGACCCTTCCTTTTTGTTTTCTCCCTCAGCTTTATATGCTGAGCATGACACCATATGGTCTGTAATATCCCTTCGGTCACTTGGGCTCAGCTGTTCTGGCTATGTCCCCTCCCAGCTCTTTGTGCAACCCAAGCCTGCTCACCGGTGGGAGGAGGTGAGAGGTAGAAAAGGCCTTGACTGTGTGGAAGGGCTGCTCAGCAGTCCCAAAGACATGCCTGGATTATCAGCTGCGTTTCCAGCACAAATTCAAACCAGTCTCTCATACCACCTACTATGAAGAAAATTAACTCTACCCCAGCCAAACCAAAACACCAAGCCAGACTAACTGAGCCTCCGAGTAGTGTGGCCAGGCTGAAAATGTAGGTGAACCTATGGCTTCTGATCTTTTATATGTCAAGTATGTTGAACTTTTATTATATAAAATTATCCTGATGCCCTGCTTTTGTAAAGTCTGGCCTCTCCTTAACACCTTCTCATCTACTCTTTTTGATGGTCCTTTCCAGCTGGTTGTGAAGTCAGCAGCAAAGAAAGCAGCAAAACTCCCTCGAGCCTTTTCCCCTAGAGTTATATAGGAATGTCCTTTCTCTGCCTAGTTCTCAGCTATCAAACTGCTTCAAAGAATTCAGAGCATCTTGCAGGAACTCCCAGGTAGTCACCTATATCTTTTATCATATCTGCAAGCCCTTTGGTTTGACCATACAGGTCATAGGTCTAGCCTCCCTTTAAAAGTTACCTAGATGGAAAGCAGACCCTGTCCTTAGTCTGAGAGTTGATGAGGTGTGTCAAGAGCTTTGAAATTTCTTGTCTAAAAGCCTGACCTAACCTTTTCAATTTCTTTCATGTGGGAACTGAGAGCTTCAATTTAAAGATCAGAATAGAGCTTTCCATATGTCTGATGGATATATATTACACATATACTTAATACATTACCTAAGTTACATATATTAGAACCTGCATATGTATATATCTATATATCTATATCTATATCTATATGTAGGGTGGGTCCCCTGATGAAGTTGAGAAACAGTTCATGCAGACAATATAAAATGCAAGAATTTCATATGGAACACTTCTAATGGCACTAGTAACTCATTTCCCCAAAGGCTCCACACAGTCAGGCTGCTGGATGGCTTCATTGAACTCAGCCAGGCTCTATGTTCATGATCAAAAGAGTAAGAAAAAATAGCTAGAAGGAATCACCAAAGATTGCCTGGTGAGTTAATAAGGATCCTGATCACACAGCAGGGATGATGGGGGTAGGGGGGGCTGTGCAAGTCTGCACAGCTTCTGCCTTCCAACTGAGTTGCACTCATGGAGTGTGTAATTAATTGTTGCTGTTCATTTATTTGTACAAATCAATGAATTTGCAAGTGAGTGCCACCCAGTGACAATCTAACAATTGACACCAGACAGCAAAGGCAAAATTTCCTTCTGAATAGCTAAAGGAACTCCATCTCATTTTTAATTCTTTCAGCTCTGCCCAGACTTGTTAGCTCCAGTCTTCTTAGGCTGCACCACCTTTCACTAAATGCCTGGCTGCTCAGGGACATTATTCAATGAACTATATTCAAGCTTTCTTTGGTTTTGCTTCTGGATTTTGTTCATTGGTTGTGGCTGTTTTTTGTTGTCTTTTTTTTTTTCTGTGAGATTTAGTTTGTTTTTTGGAGTTTTTTTTGTTTTTTTTAAAGAAACAAAAAGACTTCCTGACTTTATTGAGGAGGAGAGAGGAAGAGATATTAGACAGACCCACAAAAAAATCTGTTCTTAAATTTTATTGAAAATGAAGCTTATTGCCATTGGCTTTTTGCAGAGGCCCTGCTTCTTCACTCAGGAGAGGAAAGTAAACACAAGATTAACTTGTTTTTAGATCCTTGAAGTTCAAAGCCAATCACACTTAAAGAAACACTCCTCTGAACGAAAGTACTCTTCCACACACAAATTCTCTGACATACTGAAGTATGCACTGCCACTTCCATTACCAAGCACTTTTGGTTCAAAAGTTGCTCTTAATATTTTTTTTTAACTCTGATAAATGGGAAATATGGAGTGAAGATACACTTGCAATAGGCTGATTTTTCTCTGTAGGTAGCCAAAACTCCCTGTGTTCATCCAATTTCAATAACAGTGCCAGAGAAAAGTTTTCTAGGGAATCAGAAAATATAAGGAAATATTATGAAAAAAGACAATTTTAAATTGAAAAAAATCAATATAGCTAAACCAATAGTTGAATATAGTTGAAAGCCTGGCTACTGAGTCACTACAAACCATTTTAATGGAAAATGATATATATCTCCATTTGAAAATCATAATTATTAAGTTTAATTACTTTTTCCTACAGCTCAGGGCTCTACATTTTCTGCATCTGATCCACCAATGGATTAATCCTGCTTCATGTAGTCTCACTGCATTGAAATTGATGATATTATAGCAGCAATGAAGTAACACAGTGTTGTCTGATCATCTGCCAATTCAAAAACTGCAGCAGCAATGATTCTTCATGCTCTTATTTCTGGTAAATTAGGTAGAAGCATGAACCCCCCCAAACAGAGTCTGAAATAGCCACAAAAAGCTACAATACCTTGAAATCTGGAAGGGAAGCTGGTGTTCATCTTACATAGATAAAATGGCTTAGACAGAAATACAACTAAATGTATTAAGCAACTTTGTGTGCTATCTAAAAGGAGTAATTTTACCTGTCACTGAAGAAGAGTGTACAAAAATATTACTCTACAGCTTTGGACAAGGAGGTGAAATTCAGCCTTGTGTTTGCAACTGGCATGAAGCCTACACACACACATGACATTGCCAGAGCAGGGTCCCAGACCACTTTCTTGCCTTCCACAAAGAGCTGCATTTCTCCTGAAGTAACACAGAATATACATGAACTGAATGTAGACAGCATTTAGGCAAACTAATTAAGTACCTGAAATGATGTTTGCCCAGACTGCCTGGCTGAATGGATGGTGGAGTTTGACATCCTAAGAGCAGCAAGGACGGCTCACAGCAAGCTCACTTTAGGAGACCAGTGACATGTGGCGTTTCTCAGGGTTTGATATTGGGACCGGCACTGTTTAATGCCTTTGTTGGTGGCATGGACGGTGGGACTGAGAACACCCTCAGCAAGTTTGCCGGGGACATCAAGCTGTGTGGTGAACCCTCACTGAGCACCTGAAGCTCAGAAGAGCAACCACATCCTGAGCTGCATCAAAAAAGTGTGGTCAGCAGGTAGAGTGAGGTGATTCTGTCCCTTTGCTCTCATGAGACCTACCTGGAATGTTGCATCTCGCTCTGTGTCTGGATAGGAACATTTCAGAAGGGCACGTAATGATAGGACAAGGGTAAATGGTTTCAAACTGAAAGAGAGGAGGTTTAGATTAGATGTTAGGAAGAAATTTTTCACTGTGAGAGAGATAAGGCACTGGAACAGGTTGCTCAAAGGAATTGTTTACGTCCCATTCCTGGAAGTGTTCAAGGCCAGGTTGGATGGGGCTTTGAGCAGTCTGACCTAGTGGAAGGTGTCCCTGTCCAGGTAATTAAATCTGAATTCAAGGACAAAGGTGTGTGTTTCTCAGACATGATATCAATGAAAAATACTGTATAAATAAAAACACATGTTGTTGATTGTCTCGATTTGAGACAAGTTAGGAGGATTTATCAGTGTCCTCTTTTCTGATTTGGACCTCAGGCTCTTTATCCTTGACAAACTTTTCCTTACATTACTATCCTATCTTAATGAAGCATAGCCTTGACTTTGCCTAGACAGAGACTTTTGGCAGATTCTGTTTCTATTTCTATGGGTTTTTTTTTCAAATGACCTTGAATGAACATCAAGATTAAATGAGCCAGAATTCTCTTCCCCATCCCTAACATTTTAGTTATTAATCATCCTAAATACAGTTGTTTTAAACATAGACCATGATCCAACTTGGAGCTCATAATATAAATGAGAAGGAGTGGTGTGTGGGTGTGTGTGTATGCATGCATGCAGACACTTGGGAAGCTGTGAAATCTCCATGACCTTCAGTGCAACTTTCTCATGCTGAAGCACCAGTTTTCTGTAAAAGACATGCCTAGCTTAAAGCAAAATCTCATTTCAGACTTCCTTAACTTAGGTTTAGAGTATTTATTTGTGACTCTGAATTACTCGCTGATGAGGTCTGAGGTATTTCATGTATCTGAGTCTCTGCTCCTCATCTGTAAAAGGCAGGAACAAAGAGTCTTGCCTTTCTGTGTCAGGTGCTTGGGTATTTGTGTACTGAATCAATCATGAATCATGAAGTTGGGAGTTCTTACTGAGATGTGATGGGTAACTGAGCAAGAGGGAGGATTAGCTCATGAGGCTGCTGGAATTGAAGGTCAAGATTTCTTTCCAAAGACGCACAATTAAACCCAGCAATTTCTATGAAGAGGGAAACTTGAGGGAAGCACCTTTGGCATACACACAGGGAATGCTGCTTCCTATAATACTGTATGACTCATGAGTCAATTTTGAAAGAAGCTTTTCCCCCCTGCAGAGCTATTGGTTTGTTATCAGCTTGCACATCTCCTAAAATATATTATACTGTGTAAAATTAATACATGCTGCCTTTTTTATTACAACTCACTATTGATTCTGGCTTATTTATAGCATATGAAAGTAAAATGCTGTGGACTGTGTCCTATATGTAATTACTTCCAAAGGTTTTTATCAGTGCAGAGAACCTAGCTGTTAGAGAAGCTGTGGGTACATTTCCTTCAGGGAAAATATAATCACTTTTTATTCCATTCTAAACCTAATTCTTGCACTATATCCTCACTGTAAATTGAGATGACAGACATGAGCCGAAAGATTGTCAGAGCAGCTGCCATAATTTGCTGACTTCCAGCAATAAATGTTAACCTGAAACACAGTTCACAGACTTAAACTGAAAGGGCCACATGAAGAAAAAAAGGGAGGAATTCTGCAGTGACGGTACAGAGGGGCAATAAATCTCACATGACACAGAAGCAGGAAAATAATGGCTTTTTCCTTAGCGTTCACTCTTTGCTTTTTGTATTGATTATTAGGTCTCAGCCTCTTATGTAAGTTCCTATAGTTTTAATATCCTTAATGTGCTACCCATGCATTCACTAAATTGCTTTTCTGATTCACTTTCACCTCACACTCCCTGTACCTAAGCAATAGCTAAATATTTGCAGAGCTAACCATGCTGTCGTGTTACTGGATTGTCACTAATCTGCATTTCTTTCCTCCATCACATTGGGTCCTGATTAAGGTCCATACTCCAATAACGTCACATAGAGATTACACCCATGGGATGTCAGGCTCTCCTTGGACAGTGTTTGGATTTAATCTTGGGAATGGGGCTACTGTTCGGAAGTGGAAGGAAGACTGGGGAGAGGATACAATTTGGAGATACCAAAGCTTTTTTTGCTTCCCCTTTCTAGGAAGAGATGGATCAATATTTGTTTCTAATCAAAAGATTTAGAGAAAATTTTGCACTATTAGAGTGCTATTTATTTTAATTTGAACACTTGCTGAAAATTTGCTGGGCAGTTCTGATAAAGAAAAACCAGCCCTGATCCAGGAATCAAGAATTGCTAAAAGTGAATTTTGTTTTGATGTCAGCACTGTTTGTCAGCAGAAGAACAGCACAATCCTTTTGCTGTGGATTTCACACCATCCTAAACATGCTGGAAATATACATTTTAGTGGCTTCTCAGAGCAGATCATAGTTTATATAGATATAATATGATATCTATTTAAGATTAAAACTACAAATTCCCAATTGAGAATTAACAGAAGCGAATTATCTACCCTGAATCAAGCAGCATTTTCCAATGAATAAATTCCATAATGTTATAAATTAAGTTTTCCCGACAAACTGGAAAAATGATATGACATCAGTTTATGCTTTTTGTGCTGTCTAGAGAAACACAAGGAAACATTTGGAAGGCCTTTTACAAGTGAAGTTAGAGAAAGGTACTCCAGTAAACGCAGTCACCACTGCTTTTGAAGTTAAATACTACATAAGGAAAGCAAGCCAATGTCCCCTATGACCACTGTCTAGAGGCTCTAATAACTAAACTAGTTTTCTTTCTTTATCTACAGCAAAAAAAAAACTTATGCTCTGTATAAATCCAGATCAGCTTCTTCTACAGACTGTTTGAAGCATTTTTACTACTTTCATTTGTCCTCTAATCTTTGCCTTGGTTGAGTAAATCAGTGAAAATGGTATCTCCTTTTTTTTTTTTTTTGTTTGTTTGCTCGCATTTTTCCTGTTTTGTTTTACTAAAATGAATTAAAGAAAAGGGCACAGTGAAGAACTTTTGCCCTCTCCCCCTCACTACAGTTCTGTTGTTTTTGTATGTCTAATTCCACCCACATTTGCCTATCAGTTGCAACTTTAAGACACTGGCAATAATGACATGTAGGCCAGAAGTTTAGTGAATTGAGGTATATCCTTTTCTGTATTATCAAAGACCTATAATAATCTGTTTTATAAATAGGCATGTTCTGTATCTTATTTCACAGACAAGAAACTAGTAGAGATGGAGGTACAGGCCAAAGCCTACTAACTTTTCTCAAAAAGGCTGTGCCACTAAACTCACACTTTGAACTATATTAAGACTCCCTAACTCTTTCATTTGTCAGCTAATAGTAATCTGTTTCTTCAAAGATAAAGCCTAGATTTTTTTTATATTGCTAAGCAGCTTATAAAGTGCTTTGAATGTCTCAAACCATAGCAAGAAGTTTGTAATTTATATTGCTAGCTTTTTTGGAATTTTCTTTAAAAAATCTGTGTGGGCAAAATTCTGCTGCTTCTTCCTCTTTCTCCAACTTTTCCTTACTAGTTAAGAAATGGATTCTTATTTTTAACAAACTTACACCAAGAGGGAAAAGAGCCTAGTTAATGCCACAAAATAGATCATCATGTGATGCTATTGTTCTCTTCCTTTTCTACAAGGCTTTTTGGCAATGCAAATAAATCCATCTAAATTCTACCTTAACAATTGTCAAGTTGTTTCTTCAGTGGCTGAAGAATCTCTAGAGTACAGTCATCGTTCCATTCTTACAGAGAAAGAACAGCCCCAAACCTAAATCCTTGAGAAGGAGTACGATTGGAGTGAAGAAAAAGAACAATTTGTTTTCATCATAGAGGAAAAATACATCAAATAGGTGCAGCTTCCTTTAAAGAGCAAATTCAGAAGAAATGAAGTTTTGCATTTAACAAAGTTTATGCATCTTTCATCAGCATGGATATAATTTTTTTCTATTGCATATCTCGGTGTGGTTCTGGGTGATTTTAACAAATCAGAATTATGGCCTCAATAGCATTATCTAATATGAGGGCTGCTTCCTGATTTCCTTATATAATACCTTTGGGATACCATTATCCTGCTCTTCTTCAAAAGGACAGTAAATCAGACCTGGTAAGCAGCAACCCTTTGAGAAAAAAAGGATTGTGCATTCAGCTAAAGAGCTAACTAAGATTAAAACAGTAAGAGCCCAAACTCATTTCATACATTGCATACATATGTATATGTAGTAAAAAACCCCAAAATTTAAAAAGAGCCAACCCATAAAATATCTCCTCACCTTATCTCTTTCCAGTAAAGGCACATCTACATTTAGAAAGGGGTTATGTTTCAAAAGATCTACAGTCTGTTGTCAGAATTCCCAGCTTTCCTTTCCATATTGGATCTCCTGTTTGCTGGCATAGTTATGAAATTAGGGTACTGAAATCAATGTAGTATTTTATGCATTTCAGTCTATGTGTGTAAATCAACTCCATTTCAACACTTATTCACAATTTACCACTAGCACAATTTACAGTCAAAATATGCCTGTATAGGATTTCATTAGTACTCAACAGCTGTAACCAAGAGTGAAGTCAGATCCTGGCTTAAATCATCCTTTTTTTTCTCAGAATATAAATGGTGTTAAATAGGTGTTTCACCCATAGGCATGTTTTAAATCTAAATTACATTACATATAGAGAAAAATCTCAAATATTTATACTGAAATCTGGATTAGAAAAAAATAAAAAAGATCATTGTTCAACTAAAAGGGACTCTAAAGTAATATGGGAAAAGGTTTGTTATAGATGCCTAGAAATGACCTTGACAGATATTTTAAATCTCTGTTTGGGGAGACAGAGAAAGACGAATGTAGTTGCTGATAACAGATCATAAAATAGCAGGAGAAATTATGACTCAAAGATGTCTTCGAAAGATGTAAGGAACAAAGAAGAACATGTATTCTTAAAATATGATCAATGTTACCACTTCCTTTAGGAAGAGGATATTTGACAGAATAATTGGCAAGCTGCAATATTAATGCAAAGATAATGACGGATTAATAAAGGGTAAGTACAAAAAATGAAGCAATTTCATCTTGTACATCATGGATGCTTACTTGAGAATGATAAAAATGTTCAGGAAATTAAAAAAAAAGGCTCTTGCAACAGTGGGATCCTACAGATCAATAAACCAAGATAGTATTACAGATGAGGCCTTTTGTGGTTACCTAACAGGTTATCTATAGTAAAAGACCATATGATAACAAGAGATTTCAAATACACAGATATAGCCTGGGAAAAAAAATGGCAGGATAGAGGATGGGAGTTGGCTATTTACCTAAATTTAATAAAAGAATTTCCTTGGGGCTATTCAGAACACCTCATTTTGGGATATTATTGTTTTGTCCAGCAATCCACATACAAGTGATTCAACAAGTTCTTAAGCTTTTCTAGTAAATTTTAACTAAAAAGGAAAGAATATGTGAAGATAGGATTAAGTCCAAGGGAAAAAGATAAAGTGATTTTATTTTCCAGCCACAAGGAAAGGATGGAAAACAAAATGCAAACTTTAAGAAACTCTGCATGGGTCTGCATCACTCCAGGGTGAAAGCTAAATGAAAGGTAAAATATAGGCAATAGATTTTTATGTTTGGTGTTTTTCTACTTTCTCTTCAGAAGTTGACTCATGCTGTTGAATTTTACAATAAATAACCTGAGGCTGAAACAGCCTCAAATTTTTAACTGTTATCTGATAACTCATGCAAGGCAGATAAGGCATCAGAAGCCTAGAAAGGATACATCTTTAAACAAGGAAAAGGAAAGCTCAGTGACACAGCCAGCAGCTTACTCTCAAGTTCATAAAGTACTTGAATGAATAATCAAAAATTAGTATTTATGTACATAGGAATTTTAGTCAGGAGGGGAATGACAGCAAGTAAGCATGTAATGAATACATTAAATCACACTTACCAATGCACAATGTCTAAAAAGATAGTAGGACTTAAGGGTAAGAGGAAAGTACCAGAATTTACACAACTAGACTTCAGTTTAGGGAGCAGCATGTGATTGCATTCTGTCTTGTCTAGTATGCCGTACTTGAGTGAGAGACTAGAGAAAATCCTTATTTCAATTTGTACATAGTACTGCATCATGACAATGATCAGATGAGGCTTCAAAACTTTCCTGACATACTGGGGGGATGGTCTGAAATAATAGAATACAGTTTAACAAAGCCAAGAGCAAATTGCCACATCAATACACCCAATCTAAACCAACAATCCTAAGCTTTTGGCGAGGTAAAATCAGGTGCATCTTCTAGGAAGGCTAGCTCCTTCAAATTAGTTCATGTAATAGCTATTTACTATACCTGTGTCCACAAAGCCCTACACTCAGATTCCTCTTGTGGCTTTTAGAGAAATGTTTTTTAAAAATTGAATAATTTGCAATGAGGTAGTAAATAGAAAAGTCTGGATTTGTAATCTAGTGACTTGCAAGTAACAGAAATACAGAGAGTGCTTTATTCTAGTCTGCCATAATTTCAGCTTTTTTTCTGTTGGCTGAAATATTCCACTAAACAAAACCATTGAGGCCAGCACTGCTCTCTCTTTCCCTCTACCCCCCCATTAGTACTGTGCTATGAGTGCAAACATTTAAATTCCATTTCATTGATCTTTTACCTGTCATTGTTCTGTATTTTTCATAGTGCAGAATTTTCCATAGTGCTTGCATATTCCAGGCATGGGCATATATAGGTGGTATATTCCATGCCAGTGTTCTGGCTGTGTGAGGTAGCAGGAGCCTGTAGTAGGCATTCTTTATACACAGGACAGCCTTGCATGAATTGTATGCTGAATATTAGCAGTTGTAGACATAAATTGTTGTGTTAGTTACATGGAAAATGCACATGTTTATTTTTGACAGGGTTCCTGTTTTTAGAATATGCCAAGACATGATGATACAAAGACAACACAGGACTAGTTATGATAAGCTACTGGTGGTAGAAGGATTCTTATATCCTGTAATGAGCAGCAAGTACCCTGTTGGCTCTCAGATTAATTTGTGTTATCCAAGCTGGTTTAACTTTTATTTAGTATATGGGAAATTTTCTCTCTGTTTTTCTTAAAAAACAAGCATACTGTGAAAACAAACCCTGTCCGATCTTAAAATATCTCTACAGTCACAAACCAGTGACCTGCATTTCGGATTCTTTTGCAGAGGCAAATGTGAAAACTCCTAAGGTTCAATTTCAGAAACCCCTATACACAGGATATTAATCACGACTATGTCATTTCATTTGCAGTGTTTTGCTCTGAGGACATATTAAAATACATTCAAAAAAATGCTTGGAGATTCAGTTCTAGGGATTCTTATGGTAAAAACAAACCTTTAGTGGTATGAAAAGTGACATATCTTGCATTGCAGCAATTTGATACACACCCAGACTACTTTTCAGAAAAAGCTTGAAACAGATTATGAGCCTAGTAAAGTTCCGGTAAAAAATTGCTACACTATTTAAAACTAAATTACATTTATTTCTGTTTTTGCTACTGTACTGTGCAATAAACAGTGTTCTTTCTAGATCCACACCTTCAGTGTCAGTGAGCACAGTTGGGGAACACAGCAAGGCTAAATGTCAAACCATCTGGATTTTGCAAGTGATTTTGGCTACAAATTCAGATTTTTGTATCTTGTGTTGGAAATCAAAATCTGAGCAATGAATGCTTTAGAATCTTTTTGCCCTTCTATTACTTTGGTTTTATCAGTTCCCCAAAGACAATCCAATTTACGCACTAAAAAATGCAAGGTAAGTGAAAATTAAGATTTCCACTTTGCATAAATATATAACATAAAGACAATATATATTATAAGCAGCATTTGAATTGATAATATGGGGGGTACCTGCTGATTTTTTTCCTGCTGGTGTAAATGGATTGACTTTCATCATTGTCATTGACAATCAATGCTGATTTATAGCAATTTATTGACCTGGGCATTTTATGCTAACACTGACGGTCTTCCAATACAAATCAAAGAAAGTCAGTCATGCATGTCATTACCAACTTATTCATTACTTCACACTACTCTGAAATCTACTAATAGATTCAAATATTGGGGAAAGATACTAAAGAAAAATTTTTCTAGAAATGGAAGACAGTTTTTTTATGCTCAAGGCCTTAGGGTTCTTAGGTTTGCAATCTACCCAACAAGAACAGAGTCTTCGAATGAAAGACTAAACCTTACCCAAGGGTTTTTTCTTTGTTTATTTCTTCCAGGACAAAATAACTCTATTGAAATGGTATGCTATGAGTGCACATTTCACTATCCTACTGAAAAAAAATGCAAAAAACCCATGAAAAAATGAGATCATTAGCTCATTTTATTCCTTTCCAAGATGGCTTGGTGCTATGTATGAAGTATGTTATATTAAATACGGGAGTGTATTCATTAAGTCTCAAAAATACCACTGTAAAGACAGCAGAAATAAAATTTGCACATCTCCAGCTCTCATTACAACTTCACTTATCTGAATGAGACCTAAGAGAGGTTTCTGTTTCAAAACAAACAGGAAGATTTACACAATTGCTCATAAAATTTGCCTCACCTCTTGTTCACTTTCAACACATTCAACACTTTTCTTCAGCTAATTCCCATGGTCCCTCAGTGACTTCAGGATGGGTCTCCTATCCAGCAGTAGCCAGGGCTAATGTAGCTGGAAACCTCCAAAACCAAATTCCTGTTCTGCCATCAACTCCCTTAACACCTGTGGGGGAATCCCTTGGGGTATGCCTGCAACATACAGTCAAGTACAGCATGGAGATTGGAAACTGAAGGGTTCAGACAGCATTGCTTAGTGAAGAGGAAAATCATGAGATCTGAAAGCCGTCTGGCCACACTTGGCATTGCTATGCCAGACTCATAAGTTCAGTCTTTGATCACTGCAGTATATTTGTTCAGAGGCTGTGCTGAAACTGTACTGCATCTGGTTTGGAAGCAGCCACAAGCGTTGTTGTCTCAAGGAGGTATGCTTCACACCCTACTGCATTGTGCAGACATGCCAGCAGTCTGTCTGAACCTTGAAATCCTACCTGTAAAACAGGGACAATGGTTGGACCTATAAAACATACAGATGCAGTAATACATTTTGACAGTATTGTAAAGTTTCCCTAGAGCTCAGTGCAGTGATGAGGGCCAGAAGAATAATGCAGATATTTCAGCACTCATGCAAAACTGCACAATTCTTACATTTGTTTCCTCAGAGTTAGTGGATATTTTTGAAAGTATCACTGATTTTTCCCTTGTTCTAAGGTGAGGTAAGGTCAGCAGAAGTGTCACATCCCTGAGGGCACTCACAAATTTTAACATCCATGAACGATGTCAGCTGGGACCTCTATCCACTCTCCTCCTTTGCTGCTGTCAGGACCAGGGCCTCTATTTCAGCTCAGGACTTTCATCCCTGCCTTGGGTTGTGCTGTGGATGTGCTTGTTTCCAGCTCTGCCTCGATCCCTCACCCTCACAGCACAGCTGTCTCCTGCGGGTTTGCCAGCACTGCCCAGAGGAAGCAAAGTCTTGCCGTGCCTGGGGCTGTTGCAGGGCCCTGTCTGTGCCTGACTCAGCCCCTGCAGGACAGTACCAGCTGGTGAGCACACAGTCTGTGCAGGGCTCACCTTGGCTCCTGCCCTGACCCCCTGATCACAGACAGCTAGCCCTTGCTGCTCCCTGGCAAGTACTCGACTGGAGAAACCCTGGTCCTCCTGCTGTCTTTTGGGACCAGGACAGGACATACTCTCATCTGGTGCCAAGCACAGCTCTGATGCATTGTTCACAATTGGCTACTTCTGCCCAGTTTTGACCAGCAGCCTTGTGCTGCCATTGTGGAACCCTGAATGTCTGAGAAAAGGGTTAACATGAGTGACACTGGGAGGTTGGGTCTGAGTGATTCTAACGCCCAGATCCTGATGCAGCTGAATTAGAAGTTAATGCCCTTACTCATATTCTCAGTTTGCTGAAAAGCCAGAATCATTCCCTTGTGTAGTCAGAAATGCGGGGCATTTGAGAGACTGATGATGTGGTGAGGAAGACAGCAACAGCCTCCTGACTTTGGAGACAAGTAGAGATTTCACCGAAAGCAGTAGATGTTGAATTATGAGGCTACTGGAGGACAGAAATTTGACATTAGCCTGCTTAGAGTGTATGGAGATAAGGTACTTGCCACCTCCATTTCAGCAGCAGACTTTCAATGACACTGTTGAATGCTTAACTGTGCTGATTTTGCTGTGTTCTAAATACTTAACACTTTGTTACAAATGGATGTGGGAGTTAAAANTCAAGGTGCTTTTTGGACATAAATTAACTAGTATCATTTTGATAGCAAGAAAGATGAAGAGAGAAGGATTAGAAAGATCAGAATTATATCAGCAGCGGTGTATGACTGTACCACGTTTTTTTTTATTTAGTCTCAAAGACCAGGTAAAACATAAAACTGATAAAAAAAGTCTGTCAGTTTTTCAGGTTAGTTCTTGCTGATAGGATCTGAAGAAATAAGGCTGGGAAGGAAATATAATAGAATTTCTACCATGTTCTTACAGAGTACTTCTGAAAAAGAAGCCAAAGCACTTTCAACATTTATAAAAGTAATGTGAATTTCATTCTTGGTGATTGAAGACCCCAAATTTCCCACAGAAGAATATAGCATAAAATCACATTGTACATTACTAACAATTAGTTTTCCATTGTGTGTTTTTCTTTGAAGCCATAAATATTCCTTATTCATTTTTGGTTTCTTATGAAATTGCCAATGACAATGGCTTGGAATTAGACTGAGACTGTCTAAATACTCTGCACAGTTCATCAAGGTAACATCTGCTTCATCTGGTCTGAATCCCAAATCAATAATCAGGAGGTAAAATTTTGTGTCCATCTATTTCTGCTGTTCTGTATTGTTACAGGTAGGAGAAGTGTTAGTAGGGAAGATTTGCTTGCTAGTTGTTTACCCATGTATATGACTTCTCCTACTGACGATTCCTTCTTTTTTAAGATGATTACCTGTATTTGCATGCACCCATAAATTTTTCAATAAAATAAATTTGATGTCAAAAGCAGAGATTTACATCTCTGAATGAAGAAACTTTCTTAACAGGTTCTACCATCAGTCTTATAGGACAATTGAATCCATACTAATTGCACCAGTGATTTTTAGTGGAGCACATGCTGATGGTGCAAATACTGTCACAATCTGATGTAGAACCATTGCCAGAAACTCCTAGGATTCCTACTGTCATGTCTTTCTCTGCCTTGACTCTCATCTGCTTTATCACTAAAACCATACAATTAGTGCATACAGCTACTGCAATGTTAACTCTTCCCAGTTAGACAGTGGTTCAGTCTCCCCATCTCATATTTTATGTCAAATAACAGGTTAGAACATGAATTAAAGGCATAGAAATAATAATTACAACCTATTTTCCCTCTCTCTGGAGGGGCTCAAATAGTTTTTAATAAAAGTGCATACACTTTAAAGGTGCTTTGATCATATTAGGTAGGTGATCTTTTCAGTATCTCTACAAGGTACTGATTTCACTTTTTTCACTCATTTTGTACAACAAGAGACTGACAAAATTGGATGTCTTTCTCATGGCCTCACACAAGATGAGGGTATGTATTGGGGGCCATGCTAAAATTAATACTTAAGTTTCTAGAGGCAGCAACATTACAATGTAAGTCTGACTCAAATATAAGTAATTTTTTTCCCTTTCAAGAAAGTTTTGCATTATTTCTCTATAAAACTGCTTACAGGGTGTGTAGTTTCTCCTTTCCTAGTCTTTGTCTATTCTAGCATTTCTTCTGTTAAAACTCCTGGGTTGCTTTGAAATTGAAAGGTTCAAAGTGTAGTAAATTCAGCAATGTTCTCTCTCTTGTCTTTGTTGTAACACTTACTTTGTTTAAATTATGTCTCATTCAAAGGCAGCAATCTCATCCACTAAATTAGGACACTTATCTGAAGGTCTATAGTCTATATGTATCTTCTCTGAATGAAGATATAGATGAGTTATTCAGAAGATAATACAGGAGGACTGGATGTGTCGTCACTGTTTCAGAGGAGAGCCTCAAACTTTGTTTCTCTCTTTCCTTTAAACAATCTACTCTAGGATACCAAATCCAGACACCAAAAGAAGTTCCCCTTTTTTCATTAAGAAGTTTGCACGGGGAACTGAAATATGGCCAATGATTCACCATAAGAAAGAGCTCCTTTTAACCTTCTCTGCAATGATCCACTCCTTGTCATTGTCTGGCTTCTCCGTCAGAGAGATTTAGTGCAACAAACTTACAGTTCTTTGACAAAAGACTAGGCATAAACTTTCCAGTTTGTTGCATGAAAGAATTACTCTGTTGTAAATGAGCTATTAATAAATGCGCTAAAGGAAAGCATCATTTTTTGTGGGTTCATACAGTATGCAATAAAAACACATAGTTCCCCAGTTATAAAATCTATTGAAGTTTTTCAACAGTCCCATATTTTTAACATGCCTTCACAACTGTGAGCAGCTGCCTCTACATATGTTCCTTGATTTTTATGCCCACATTACAATGGCATCGGAGCACTCCTGGCTGTGCAGGCACATTTTTTATCCACCTCCAGCCTTCTGTTGCTGGGAAGGTAAATGCATTTGATAGAAGAGGAATGGGGGCATGGGGATAGTATAGAATACGTGGCACAAAGTCTCTGCTGGAGGTAAGGAGGATTAAAACCTGGATATTTCCTAGCTGAACTATGGCACGGTATCCTGAAGCATTCAGTCAAATGTATTCAATCTGTCAGGCCTGCTTTACAAGAAGGCTCCTTTATATTTCATGATAGGGCCACAATTTTATAGAGAGGCTTTGATCTGGAATTCTCAAAATAACTAAATAGATTTTCTATAAAATGCTGTTCCTGTCATAGCTGGAGCAGAGCCAGAAAAGAACTCTGCAAAGGCTTTGTAGTGGAGTATGTAGGGATACAGGGGTGTCCTCCTTTCAACAGTGAGAAATCTGGGGGGCACATCAATGGTGCACTTCAAAGGGTACTCCTCACTGTAAGTGCCATTAGACTGAAAATAGCACTTTTCGGGTCTCATTCACACATCTTTTTAGTAAATAGACTTGGTGTTGACTAGAGCGGTTTCTTCAGATTGTTGTGTAAAGAACAAAAGTTGAAGCAGTTTAGGACTGGAAGTAAAGGTATACTGTCAACTGCAGGAGCCAACGGGCAAAATGTAAATAGTTAAATGAAATTTAATTTGCAGTTTTGAACAGTCTTCTCTTTTAAGGAGAAGCATCAAGCAGCCTGCGTAGTTTCACAGGCAATGTCGACATAATACAAAAATACAACTATAAATTTTTCCCTTTTATTCTTCCTAAGGTTTTCAAGTTTCCTATTAACTGGTCCTACTTAATTTGTAAACTTTGGCCTTTTAAGAGAACAAACTTGGCATGCCATGCTGTGTCTGAGAGTAATAGCTGAAAAAAGGGATTCATTTAGGAAAATAATCAGTGTAATTATTTATTGTGTTGTACAAAACCTGGCTGCCATTCCAATCCAGTTTCAGTTACCTCTTCATGTTTCTCTAGGCTCTGCAAAAAAATTGCTGATTAATACTTCTGAACCACTATAAACACTAAACACACTTGGTCCCTCATGACTTAACAATATGAACACCAGTAGGGGCTAAAGAACTTTTCCTGCTGCTGTCCTCCATGATGGCAAATTCAGGACTTTGTCTAGTCTGTTTTTTAAAAGCTGTTTAAAGTAATGAAGCTTCACACATTTCTTCTTTAAGACAATCAGAACTTATAGGTATTTCCAATAGGAAGTATCTCTTAGTCCAGTCCCAAACTGTATAGCAGCCATTTGCTTAGACAAAGAGAGACAAAGAGAAGTGGAGTGCTTTTATCTGTCTCCTGAGCATCAGATACGGCAATGTGCTTTCTTGCACTCTTAAAGTTATCACAATGCCTTGCAATGTGTCAGGAGAAAGCAGCATTTAATCTACCAGAATAGATAGCAGAATAGGCCCCCAAGAGTTTTTATGGTGGGTGTACCTTTCTCTTTCAGTCAAATACACAACTTTGGGTAAGCTTATTCAGATGCAGGAAAAAGTTAATTTGGGTAGATCGTGTCTGTCACTGGATTCCATATGATACAGGGAGTAAGAACTGTTGGTGAATTTATGTTTCCAAATCAGAAGAGCACATTTTCTGACACTTTTCATTGCTCCACTGAATGGGGTTCCCATGTGAATTCTGCATTAACAAAAGGCTGAGTTAAGAGTGAGGAGCATCAGCATTTCTCTCCTGTGCTGCTTTCCTTTGCTTAACCTTGTCTATGTGTGAAACTTCCAAAAGCTCATCTGAATTTCAGGTTGATGACATCTACTAGACTGAAATTACATCTTGTCATTGATTATGGATGGATAGAGACACAGGGGGTGGTACAAAGCATATACAGCAGTAGGAGCTGCTGTAAGCCAAAGAAATTTTCTGCTCGAGTTCTGTGGCTGAGTGCCTGCCTCTTTATGTTTGTGAAATAATAGAAAACAGCCATGGCCCAGCACAGGTTCATTATGGCAGTCTCTTGAGGGAGTAGATTTTTTTTGTTTAGTAACAGAGTTCATTCCTTCTTAGATGAGCCCTATGCAAGATTTTAATCATGAAAATACATCCAGATGTCTTTGCCAATCTTTGCTGTGTGTTTATCTTAAAAGGAGTTAAGAATAAAATGAATTAAGGGAAGAAAAAAATTGGTAACACAAGAATCCCATTTAAGTTACTGCTATTGAATCCCATCTAAGCTAAATAGTGCAGTAATTAAAGCAGTATTTACAATGCAATAAAGACAAAGCTAATTACTGGGAAATATGAGATGGATGATGCTTTTTCTTAGGGAAACTAGTGAAGAATCAGGCCAGAGTAATAAATCCTTCAACAACCTCATTTGTTAATTATGTTCATAATCCTCTTGCTTGTAATGATCACCAAATTTATTACCACGAAACAGGAAAGTAATGTGAGGTGAAACAACTGAGGAAGTTAAGTGAGTCAGAGTTTGTAAGCCGAACTCTGCAGGCTGTGTGCAGGAACCAGGGCTGTGGAACAGGGATTTTCTATATTGACTTGGGCCAACACACTTGAGACTGAGGCAGAATCTGCCAGAAGGCAGAGGCTTCATCTTTGATAGAACTGTGAGTTGCTGCTACACAGCAGATATTCATGAGAATCTTCTCAGAAGGCCTTCCTACTACAGTTTAAAATCATGGGTTTCCTAGCTATTCTGAGTTTAAGGCTTTCAGGGAAGACAAATAAACCAGATTACTCCATCAAGCAAACTGGAAGAAACTATTTTAAGTACATAATTAGCCCTTAATTAAATATTATACATTGCTTTTCAAAAACCACACCAAATGAACTCAGAGCTTACATACTGATTTGCATTCTCTGAAGGAGTCACTGGTTGTGGATGTGAAAGAATAAAGCAGGAAACTGATTTTTCTGGTATGCCTGCTTTTTCAAAGTAAGTGAACAAGTTCCTTTTTTCTATGGGTTCTTAAATTAACCAGATAGGCAGAACCAAAGGTCGCCATAGAGTTAATTAACTAGCTCAAACATAAAAAAGTGGGAAGGAATGGTCAATGTTGATAGTAGAATGAGGTTACCCAATTGAGTCTTTTCTATGTCTTGTACTCTTTGGTAATTAAAACACAAGGGAAAAGGCAGATTTTCCGTCAGAGAGTTTGCAAGATTGATGTTGAGCTTTTATTGTCCAAGACAGAGTTTCCTGAGCTGATTCTTAAGTGAATTGAACTGCATGTGGAGATTATTACAATTCCATACAGATGTCCTCTTAAGTCCCAAAAGCAACTTTGCTGCAATAGTGTGGCTTTGCATGTAGACCAAGCTGTCCTGCTCATTGGCTGAAATTAATTTATGAAGGCACAATGCCATGGTGGCATGGTTCTATAGCATTTGATGGTGATCTGTGACAGCACAGAACCCCTGTACCAATTCCCACTATGCTTAAATCAGACAGATCTTGAGAGAGCAGAAGGCAGAGATGCCCATCTCTGGGAACCAGTGTGTCTACCTGAGAACCACCAATCACATTTAAATCTCAGTAAACGTCTAAAATGTAAAAGGAAACATGGGGCAAATTAGGAAGCAACCAAAAAATGTCACCTGAAAAAGATGGTATGGAGACATGCTTTTGAAACTCCTGAACAAAACATGGAGTTGGTTTGTTATCAGTCACTGTCCCTCAGCCCCAGATTCCTCAGGCACATGTTATAGCTCTCAGCCACATTCCTAAGGAAAGCTTGCAGTCAGTGAGAATTGCCTGCCAACATGAGGCTCAGTAGGACCTGCTGGTCACAGAGAGCATCTGGCACAGTACTTGAAGAAGAAGTAAGTGTGGGAACAAATAGAAACAGAATTAAAATAAATTTTACATGTCTGAGAGCTGAATGACTGATTCTTTCCCTGAGCTGTGCAGACATACAAGGGCAATGAAATATATTTTCTAGACATGACATGCCAGCAGTGAATCACTGATGGTGACAACTGTTTTATTCTTTCTACTTTCTAAGCCCCACAACATTATTACCCTTTTGCACTGTCAGATATTAAAATCATATTAACGATCAGGAACTGTATTAAAATGTCTGAAAATGAAATAATATGGTAGCACATTTGAAGGTTAGAGAGAGCCCTTGGGTGTAATTCACTAAACTGTAATCTAGCTGCCTGCTATTCTGCAGATGAAGCAGGAAGCATTGTTTCTGGGAAACTAATTACCACCAAGATATACAGTCCCCTACCCCCAGACATGCACACAAATACTACTCTGTGCATCTCAAGCTGCTGTTGAAGCTGGACAGCTGGAAAAGGATAGTCATCCATGCGCAAACCAGAGTAACAGACAACTTCTTCATTGCACCATCACAGTCTTCTGTACACGGCCATGAGGACAAAAGTGTTGCTCCAATTACATACAAAGGTCTGTGAGGGAGGGAAGAAAATCCATTGTCTAATGATCAGAGAAAGATTTTCAGACACAGCCCATTGCCACAGCAAAATACACAGTTACCTGAAATAGTTTAGGAGCTCTTTGAGAGGTGACTGAAATCCCCTAGAAGGAAATAGTTTAGTAAAGGTAACAAGACTCAGCCAATTCTGACTATTGGTGTTTGTAAAAAGAGATGCCCCTGCCCTTACATTAATGAAACAAATTTAATTACTGTTTAAACTTACTCTTCTCTATAACACAGGTGAACTATTAATCCAGATTCCAAACAACATGTAGCTCAATCAGTCCCTTATGTTGTACGGTGTTGTACAGTTGTTATACAGTTGTACAACCCTTAGGTTGTACAGTGATAGATGTGCCATAAGGCATGCAGAAGGGTGATGCCCAAACCCTTTCTCAATTTTTATAATCTAATTTTATCCTCTCCAAAATGAAGAATGTCTTATCTGGCAGACACTAAACTGGAGACAACTTTATTAATTATGTTTATAACACAACTGAAATGAAAATATTTCTCTGGAATTTAAATTTGTTCTAAAGGGTCAAATACTTTTTATATTTGATTTTGAGGACACAGTAGAGGGAAAAGGCAGGGAAGGAAGAAAACAATTGGAATATTTGCCCCCGTATCTTGAGGGTTTTTAAAGCTCCTGCTTCTTTATGGCTCTGTAAAAGTGAGTAACAAAATCTGTAAGAAGATTTTGCAAATAAGGGTATTTTACAAAAAGCTTGGTGCTATCCACAGACTCTTATTAGGTCTCATTGCTGAACAATATCACAAGTCCCACAGATGCTATGTGCCAATGAACTTGCTACTGCCTTACTGATCTGGAAACAATTACGTGATGCTGTCTCAGTGACAGTTAAAATGACAGAAATAGTCATTATTGTCTTATTTTCTAATGTGGAAGTATAAAGGTTTGAAATACTTTGCTCTGCAATGAAATCAGCTGCAGAGAAAGGACAGGACATCTGAGGTTTATTATAGAATTCAAAGGCA
>VZTZ01033075.1:1355-49750 GCA_013400955.1 Drymodes brunneopygia
CCCCCCTTCCCAAACCCAGACCTGCCATGCTTCCAGGTAACTCTCCCCAGTTTATATCCTGGGCATGACTTCTGTGGTGTGGAATATTCCTTTGGTCAGTTCCAATCACCTGCCCAGCTGTGCTCCCTTCCAGTTTTCTTTAGTCCACCTCCTCACTGCCAGAACATGAGACTAGGAGGGAGAAAAAGAAAGTCCTTGACTTGGAATAAACACGCCTCAGCAAAAACCCAAACATCAGTGTGTTATCAACACCACTCTCATTCTAAATCCAAAACACAGCACTGTAATAGCTAGTGAGAAGAAATTAACTCTACCCCAGCTGAAACCAGGACGCTCATGAAATGCTTCTGCAACTTCCCTTGTGTTGGAGCTAATGATTGTGTAACCCAGGGCTGACCTGAATCACATAGCTAAGCCATTGATAAAGCTAAGCCATCATCTCCCTCCCCAGGCCACTTGCATTCTTTAATTGGATTAGTCATTTGAGACATCTTGTAACAACATCTTTGCTAGATCTGGAGTAAGAGGGACAGCCATGTAGACCAACTTGCTCAGGCAGCACTCGGCTGGATTAGAAATATTGTTTCCATGCACCAGAGCTAGCCAGGGTTTGCTTTTTCAAATCTTCAAGCAAAGAGCTGTAGTTGAATAATCTCATCATTAAGTAAAGAAAAAGAACGTATTTCTAGTTACATTATCTGCTTTTACTTCTTTTATGAAAGTGGCATCATGAATATGTTTTTTCCTTTTCCATTAGAGATGTTTTCTTAGATTTCTTGTAAGAAAAGTAAAGCAAAGGGAGTTGTTTGACTCTCCCTTCATTAACGTGCTTGGAAGGACACATGCTTCCTATTAGACTATTTAATATGCTGGACAGATGAAAGGTGTGGAAAGGTATGTAGTAATAAGTGCACTAAATGTTATTTTGTAGTTTGGTGATGGTAGAAAGATGAAATATTTATTGCATAGATAATTTTATTTGCTCAAGATTTCTGAGGTACAACTGCTGAGAGATTGTAAAGAAAAAGAAATGTGCTTGCTCTGTTTTAGCATAATTCATCACTGAAGTGAAAGAAATACTTCGATAACTGCAGTGATAAAAGCATTACAATCATAGCATATAAAAAATTATCCCCCTGGCTCTTACAAGCTGGGTGTGTTTTCAAGTTGAGTATTTTGAAGTGAGATACTGAAGACTTCAGTATATTGGTGACTTAATGGATTCTTGAGACTGATTGTGAATTTCAGACCCCAGTGACTTCAACAGGTGCTTACCACTGCTTCAGGTGGTGTATTCAGCAGTGTTGAGCTGATGCTTCTTTGTGTTTCATTCAAACGCAGCATTACTGTACACAGTTAAATTGTTGCTGCTACAGCAATGTACTGTTTGTGTTTTAAAAATGGAGCAAGCTCAGCCATGAAACAGATGTCGTTGTAGTAAACACTGTGCAAATAGAGAGCAAAAAAAGGGCTCCTGCCCTGAAGAATTCTTTGTGTGGATTAGCAGCTTCAGACACAGCTGATGTTTCACTCCTGTGCATTGCATGCAGCACTGGAGAGCTGATGTTTGGGTGCTTTGAGAAGAGGTGGAAAAGGGAACATCCTTAGCAGGTAGCGCTGCTCTTGGGCTTCTGATTGCATGTGCTGGCAGGCACAGGACAGGCCTGCCTTCCTAGGGAGACTAACGACTTGAGTGAAAAGCAGTCTGGATTGCAGTCTGCAAGAGCTGAACCCCAAAACTTTTGCCTTCTGGCCACATTGCGGCTGCAAGTTGGAATTGGAGGAGCATATCCATCAGCATGGGAGTACATATGTACTTCCTGTGTGGAGGGAGATTGAGTGTATGGATCCAAACCATCCTTAGTTGATGCTTCACACAGTCTCAAAACATTTGTTATTGGAATAAAACTGCAGATGGTGCAAAAGTAGATTGTTTGACCCAAACATAAGTTCGGGTTCAGGGTATTTTTTTTTTCTGAATGTATGTAACTTTTCCTACCTCATTGCAGTCTCATATTTGCATGAGTAGCTTACTGTCCAATACGCTTCTGTTTTTTTCCTCATAACTGCTCTGCACCCATTTAAGATGCTGTTAGTATACTGTGTTTCATGGCTTGGAATCATTTATTTCTTTTGAGAACTCTACGTTGTCCCTGTTTTCTTGGCTTCTAGTACAATACACTAGCACAAATTTTGCTGGCACAAATATCCCTTGTTAAACGTGTTTATGTCGTCTTGTGTTGTCTAATCTCATATTTCAAAACGAGCTCTGAAATCTGAGTCTCTTTTAAACCCTTAGCTGCAGTGAGCACCAGAGTCTGTTTAAAGTAAGGCTTTGGGCAATGACAAACAGTGTTCATTTAAGCTTTTCCCCACCTTTAAGAACAGAAATAAATACAGTGCAGTTTTTTGCATCCTTTTTAATCCAGGCCCTCTTCACTTGTTTGAAAGTTAGTCCTGACCACTGGAAAGTGACTCCTGACAGAAGATCTTTAAATGCATGAGCAAGATTGTACAGAATCTGTACATCTGGATATAGAAAAGCCCAAGAATCTATTTTTATGTATTCCGTCCTTCTGGGAACAGTGCACTGGTGTATATTTATCCCAGGCATGTACTCAGCAGGAGGCTTCCTTGAGCTAATATGCATTGGGAGGTGGCTCCTTCTGTTTCTTTTTCTTAAAATATGTGTTAGCCTTTTCTGGAACTGCTGTGATTCAGCCTTATTTTTTTTAAATATATCTTGCTTTTTTTTAGTTGTCCAAACCAATACTAGGCATTCATGTAATTAAAATCAGGAACCAGGATAAATTTCTGTAGGTGTACTTTTAGAATGGTGGGCCTTGCTCACCCCAGCATCCCACAACAGTGGCAGCAGGAGCTGGATGAGGTGCTGAGTGTGATGGATCAATTAGTGAGGATGGAGTTGGAGGAGTTCAAACTTCAGTAGATGCTGAACAGCTTAAAACTG
This sequence comes from Drymodes brunneopygia, assembly GCA_013400955.1. Taxonomy (NCBI): domain Eukaryota; kingdom Metazoa; phylum Chordata; class Aves; order Passeriformes; family Petroicidae; genus Drymodes; species Drymodes brunneopygia. The sequence continues at coordinate 4,327 of VZTZ01033075.1, forward strand.
ACATTTAAAAACAAATAATTAATTTCTTCTTGGGGTAAAGCATGTGGGTTTGGGGCTTTTTTTTCTCTGTTTTTAGGGAGGATTCTTCAATTGTCCTAAAATAAGATAAAATTTTCCTGCTATGTAGTTAAGATTANTTCTTTTTTAATAGCAAAAAATTGCGTAATATATCCAGTCTGGAGGGCAATATTTTTTGGTAATGTATGTTTTTTATTGATGTAAAGTAATCTAAATATTATACATGCTCCAAAGCTTAATTATGCTATCAGCTGCTGATGCTGTGAATTGCAGTATTTCTTTTTTAGTTTGGTCATTCTAGAAATAACATCTAAAGCTCTTTCCCACATCACAACTGAAGAGCTGTCGTGTTTATTTAACCAGCTACATCTGGCTTCCAGTAAGTCCCAAATTTCAGTTTTTCACAGCTGTGCATGGATTCCTGTTGTGCCCACAGAGGACAGAAAATTTTTTTGCTAAGCCTGGCTGCGTTTGTTGAAAGAGGTGTTCTTTTTTGAAGAGAAGAGATTAAGTGTTTTTCGGCTCATACCCTACCTCACAGATTCCTTACTCCTTAGAGACAACATACAGATCTTCTGGCACAGTGCCACTGCATGTGGAAAAGGTTTTTCAGCGGTGTTTTTGGGTCCAGGCTGGAGATGATGAGGTCAATCAGCAGAATCAGCCAGTGCCAAGTTCTCCCATCACACTGTCATGCTGTGGCAGCCAGGACGGTGTGGAGCACTGCCTCTGCCTTGCANAAAGCATGTGGGTTTGGGGCTTTTTTTTCTCTGTTTTTAGGGAGGATTCTTCAATTGTCCTAAAATAAGATAAAATTTTCCTGCTATGTAGTTAAGATTAATTGTATTACTAATAATTAAAAGCTTCATTTAAAGGCATTTCAAAAAAAATGCAAGCAATATAAATGTATAGCTTTATACTTAAGCATATGTATAAGCTTTGTCATATATTGCTGACATCTGGTTAAAGTCTGTCCAGGTTTTAAAGGAAATTCCACTACAGGACCAGTATGATCCATATGCATTCGTAGAGCAGTGTTAATGATTGTACTGTACTTTTCCNCGTGTTTATTTAACCAGCTACATCTGGCTTCCAGTAAGTCCCAAATTTCAGTTTTTCACAGCTGTGCATGGATTCCTGTTGTGCCCACAGAGGACAGAAAATTTTTTTGCTAAGCCTGGCTGCGTTTGTTGAAAGAGGTGTTCTTTTTTGAAGAGAAGAGATTAAGTGTTTTTCGGCTCATACCCTACCTCACAGATTCCTTACTCCTTAGAGACAACATACAGATCTTCTGGCACAGTGCCACTGCATGTGGAAAAGGTTTTTCAGCGGTGTTTTTGGGTCCAGGCTGGAGATGATGAGGTCAATCAGCAGAATCAGCCAGTGCCAAGTTCTCCCATCACACTGTCATGCTGTGGCAGCCAGGACGGTGTGGAGCACTGCCTCTGCCTTGCAGCCCCCAGAGACAGACACTGCCCTTGGCCTGCAGGCAGCACGCTGTAGTCACATGGAAGAAGTGTAATCTGAAAGGAGTGTTACAACATTACAAATATTTAAAGGAACAAGAATCTAATGAGATGATAAAAGCTGTGCTAGTCTGATTTGCTTTGGTTATATGAATAAAATAAGTATGTGATATTTGAGGCAAAGAAGTTACTCTGTGGGAAATTGAGTCCAATAATATGAATGTCTTAAGATGTATCTTGGTATTCTGTTGTTTTGTGAGTCTGCTCTGGGTAGGTCGGTTTGGGTGATACTTCGCTTTTGTGGCATGTGTGTGCTTTAATGAGCTATTTGGAGAGGGAAGATTGTCAGTTCTGTAACTCTGCTTTTCTACTAACTTTTACAACACTGTGAAAGGTCTACCTGGGCATCTGTGACTTTGACATTAACTTTTAGATTCTCTAGTAATCAATAACTAGTTTTGGAGTATCTCTGGTGTAAAAGCAAAAACATGTATTGACAAGATTTTGTGTATTAAGATATGGGTTTGACATTTCACAAGGATTGGGAGAAGAGGTATTTCACCTTGTCTAGTTCTTAACAAGGTTATTTTTCTGATATTTGTGTAGGCTTAAATTGATCTGACTAGTTTTCTTTTGCTTTCTCTTACTCTCCTACTGGTATAATGATTACTTATTCTCTGAAGGATACCATGTGATTTTTAAGGTTGTGAAATAGAATGTTTTAGTAACTTTTGCATGCTTGAACCTTTAAAAAAGTGTTGAGTTTTATTTTTTACCCAGGATCCACTGGTCTGTGATTTTTCTTACATTAAAAAGTTTTTATTTTATTCCTTTTCATTCACACATACATATATGCACACCTGTAAATACAGTGAGAATAAGCCTTTTACAAATCCTTTTTGTTATTAAATCACTTCTTAAAGTTCAGTAGTTGAGTCTGCATGGTCCTCACAGTTTGTTTCATTTTGTTCTTTACACAGGAGCCCTTACCAAAGTAAAGGAGAGTAAGCGACATGTGGAAGAGGGGAAGATGGAACTCCCAAAAGCTGAGGGCATTCAGGAACGCTGTAACATTATTTCTTTTGCAACCCTAGCAGAAATTAATCATTTCCACAAAATTCGTGTGAGGGACTTTAAATCACAGATGCAGCATTTCTTGCAACAGCAAATACTCTTTTTTCAAAAAGTGACACAAAAGCTAGAGGAAGCTCTTCACAAGTATGACAGTGTTTAGTCTCTGATTTGTGGACTTTGCTCAGCACAAACGTGATCCAGGCAGCAGAGCAAATGCTGCTGAAGAGCTGTTGCCACTGGTAGATGGCGGTACAAGGATGGGTTTGGGTTCACCTGGAACCCGGGTTTAATCTCTGATTATGTAGAAAGGAAACAGTTATAGGGCTATGTAGTAGAAACAGTACCACGCATTGTAACTAAGTTATACTGTGTATGCCTACACCATTGTAACTTTTTTGAAATAATGAGTATACTATTTGCCTTATTGCTTTTTGAAATACAGTATCTTAGTGCATACTTCGTAGACCTCAAAGCCCTTTGGGTATTTAAGGAAGTCGGCTAGATAAAAGCCTGCTTCGGATGCCTTTTTACTTTCCTAGATTTGGATTTCCTAAATTCAAACAAATCTCTGTTTACAGACTCCTACTAGAGCAGCTACGTGATTCTGTGCCTTTAGACTCTATTTTTCCTTTTCTAGTAAGTCAAATTTTTATGATTGAATGAATGAAGGGTTGATGCCTATGATGGGAACTGATGATGGAACCTCACACTGACTGGAAAAAATCAGCTGCCATCCAGTTTGCATAGAAAGTACTTTCTTATGACAAATGTTGGCTCAAAAGGGAGAAGTTAAATTTATTCACACTTTCCCTGGAAATGGAGACTACTTGTTACATGTACTAGGATGTTAAGCACATGTACAAAAATACACCACTTAATTCCCTTTCTGAAATAAATAATACAGTGAGGGGTGGTTTTCTTTTTTTGGTATATAGCATTACTGTAAGTAGAAATTTGAAGAGCTAGTCTAATAAAAGTTACATATATCAAGGGGATATTAATGCAAGCTATGTGGCTGCAACATTTTTTTAAAGTTTCAAATTATTTGCTCTTTGTTCAGTTGCTGATTCAGTTTACTTCAGACTTGCATCTGCATTGCCAGTTGTCTGAGTTGAAACTCCACTGTGATTCATTAGTTTACTAAGTTAAAAGTTTTCGGGGATTTTCAGTAATATAAATGATCTGAAGTCTTGGCTGAACTGACGTGGAAAATAGGTGGCATTTTTATGTTCGTAACACTCAAGAATTAACGGTTGTCTTAATTTTTGTATAAATATTTTTGACAAGCAGGGTGCATTTATATATATGTAAACACTTTCCTTTAAAGAGTTTTATTGCTTATTTCCCTTGAATTAAGTCTGAAGTCTGTATTTCTTACCTATTGGTTTCCTTCTTATAGGTCAGTATGAAAGAGGATTTTTGTTTATCCTATCTTTTTACTCCTAAACAAAAATAACAAAACTTTGCAAGGAAGCAAAATGTTTCTCTTTTTGTTTAATTGAATTAATCAAAAATAGCTTAAACAAATGAAAGCCTGGAAAAGGAGGTTGAGCAACAGTTACTGTTAAGTACAAATCATTCCTCACCTATGCAGCAGAAATGTGCAGTTCTTTCACATGGTCCTGTGAGATTCTGTAGTTTAACCCCATACCTCTGCTTCAGAGGGATAACATGTAAGAATGTAATTTTAGTTCTAAGAATCATCCCCAAATGTTTGGAGATGGCTATTTTGCACAAGCTGTGTTTGGCAGTGCTTCTAGTACATACATAAAACAGTAAAATACAGAACAATGATGAGGAGAAAGCAAGTATTTGTAAAAAAAAGGACAATCAGTGAGGAAGTACTCCATTTCCAGCCTGTTGAAAGAGTTCTGCAAACAAGATTGACCATAAAATAAGGACCACAGTCATAGGGCTGACTTGCTCTTTACCTTCCTCATGGTGTCTCATTCTACATTGAAAACTCACCACTTCCCCTAACAGATCTTCCCAGCAGTACTGCTTCTTTCCCATATGTCATTTAATTAAGTGGCAGAGTGATGAGCTACATTTGAGCTGAGTTCCATGGCTAACGTTTGCTTAAGCCAGATACTGTTTTAGTAAATGTCTTTACAGTAATTAGATCAAACTACAATCAAACTGATTCTACATGGATGTATTAAGACCTGTTGAGAAATTGATCTTGGTTCAGTTGAATATTTTAGGTTAGTATTAATGACATGTTCATGTCCGGGGGGAAATTAAGCTGTGATATGTATTCATACAACATTATCAGACAGGTACAGTTTTCCTTAATAAACTGTCATGGCCTTCACCTTACTTTCTCATTCGTGAATTTATTTGGGCAAGAGAAAAGTGGGAGTAGTAATTGGTTAAATTTGATGTACCAGAAAATCTTAACTGGAATCCTGGTTTAAATTGTTCAGAAAGGTTCAAGTCTAACATCTATATTAGCATTTTCCTCTTTTCCTCAGTCATTATGGAGTTGAAGTGAAACTGGTTGATGGGTGGAGCACAAGGAGTTACAGTAAAGAGTGTTGCATCAGGCTGACATCGGGTCACCACTGGGGTTCCACAGAGCTCCGTCTTGGGCCCTGTGCTCTTCACTTTCTTCATAAATCACTTGGACACAGAACTCAAAGGGGTACTAAGTTTGATGATGAGACTAAGTTGGGAGTAACTGTGGACTCCTTAAATGCAGGGAAGCCCCACAGAGAGACCCCGACAGATCAGAGAGATGGGCAGTCACCAACCATATGAAGTTCATCAAGGGCTAATGCCAGCTTCTGCACCTGGGATGGGGCAGCCCTCGAGGTAAGCACAAACTGTGGAATGAGGCTGGAGAGCAGTGCCATGGAAAGGGCCCTGGGGTCCTGGTCAATGGCAAGTTGAACCTGAGCCAGCAGTGCCCTGGCAGCCAGGAGGGCCAAGCATGTCCTGGGGGCATCAGGGACAGCATCGCCAGCCGGGCAAGGGAGGGGATTGTCCTGCTCTGCTCTGCCCTGGGGTGGCCTCACCTCGAGTGCTGGGGCAGTTCTGGGCACTCCCATATATGACATATATGACCAGAGAACATCCACAGAAGGACCATGAGAGTGTTGAAGGTTCTGGAGGGGAAGCCTGATGAGGAACCACTGAGGTTACGTGGTCTGTTCAGCCTGGAGAAGAGGAGACTGAGGGGAGACTGCTGTGGTCCTCAACATCCTCAAGAGGGGAAGAGGAGGGACAGGCACTGATCTCATCTCTATGGTGACCAGTGACAGGAACCAAGAGAATGGCCTGAAGTTGTATCAGGGGAAGTTTGGGTTGGATATTAGGTAAAGGTTCTTCACCCAGCGGGTGGTTGGGCACGGGAGCAGCTCCTCAGGGCAGTGGTCACTGCACCAAGCCTGACAGTTCAAGAAGCATTTTGACAATGCTCTCGGGCACATGGTGTGACTCAGGGATTCCTGTGCAGGGTCAGGAGTCGGACTTGATGATCCTGATGCGTGTCTTCCAGCTCAGCATATTCTATGAGTTTATGGTGTAGGGAACCTGAACTCTATTAATGCTTGCTGCACTCTACAAGAACTACAGTATGAATTGTATTTGGAACAAGTATGACATTGACCACTTACGACTGACTGACTACTGAGTGGTGTGGAACAAGTATGACATTGACCACTTACAACTGACTGACTACTGAGTGGTGTAGTCTGGGATCCAAGTGTATTCTACAGTAATTAGAATGTATATTGTGTGGGACTATGGAAGCACCAAAGGAAATCTAACAATTTAAATAAATAAATGTGAAAGAAAGCAAATTTGCTCTGTATCATAAATGCCTTTATTTTATGTGACTCATGTAATTTGTTTTCAGTGCATCATATTTTTTATGTTGATAAGTAGTAAGTATCTAGTATGCTTGTTGGTGTTTGATATCTGCAAGACCACTGGGGTATTGTTTTCTGTTAAAGCACTGAGTCCAATGAAAACTGGAATGAACCCGTCAGGGTAATATATCTACATAGAATCAACAGCAAGTAGAGTGTGAATAATATTTCTGTTCAAATTGTAGGGTTAGAAATTAGCAGCATACTATAATTATTAGATGTTTGATTCCTATCTCTTTTCTTTTCTGATACTTGCAGAAGAGAGTTACCCCTCTTGCACGTGTTCTCTACATTCTCTCTACCGTCTTTCAGGGTCCAATTACATGATGTATTTATAAGTGTTGTATGACCCAGCTCAGAGAGGTCAAAAGGAGAATTGTGTGGTGATGAAACATGCAAGACAAGCACCAACAGAACCTGAAAAAAAATAAAAGCAAGAATATGTTGTGAATAAAATGTCTTGGTTTTTAAAAACTTTAATCAGATGCCTGCACTGAAAATATTATATTACTTGGTGAGGCACAGCTATCTTTTTGGTGAATTACGAGATCTGATTGGCAGTACCTGATTATTTTGCCAGACCTTCACCATTCCAGCTAGCATCTTCCATGCTGGTTTGTCTGCTCCAACCTGAATTCTTCTGTGAAGCTGAAGTGAGAATTGTTCAGCTATTTCTCAAAAGGAGTTCATAAAAAATTTTTAAAGGGAGTTTTCTTTTAAAATTCTGTAAACAATTTGGCTGGAGATCTTCAGTTCTTTTATACTGGGGAGAAAGGACTTGATATTAGGCAGATTCCTTATCTTTTTCAACCTTAGATGTGCTTTCTGCACAGCCTGTGTACATTTGTCCATCTATTTCCGAGTTATACTAAAGTTTCTCTGGGCTCTGCTATGCTCAGTTTTGACAGATGTATTTTCTGTAACTCCCCTTTGCTGCAGGCAGTCTTGATTGTAACCTTAAGTCAGCAGCAGCTAAGTGAGGCTTTGTAATTCTTTCTCCCCTTCATTAAGAGGGGCTGAACCTTTCAGACCACAAGGTGAGCAAAGAAGCTGTCAATGGGTGCTGCCGACTCTTTTGGCCTGGCCATGGGAGAAGAGGAGCACTAGCCTGGAACACAAGTTTGATGTTGTGCCTGGCAGCTACAACAAGGTGGATGTCAGAGATAGTTGAAGTGGAACAGGAAGATAAGAAAGCGGTGAGGAGAGAAAGCCTTGTCTCTACAAAAGCCTGTTCCTCCAGTGCCTAATTAATTCCTTGGGCTTCCAAAGCATCCGAGGCCTTTTGCTATTTCTAAATAGCCATCATAAGCAGGTAGAAAATGGGTAACTTTAGTTCTGCTGATGGTGAGGACAGCAAAGTTTTGTTTCCATCGTTAGAAGTTACTTTCTTTGCTCGATGATCTCATGGGCAGTTGAAAATTGTTGAAGAACTGTGAATTTCAGGGCTGAATGAGATAGCATAGTGCAGGCCCAGTCAGGCAGCATAGTGGGTGTTGGAGTGGTCTCGTGTTCCATCACAGGCTCTTTTCTTGGGAAAAGCAGATCAATTTAGGCAATTGTGCACATAAAAACCCCTGTATTAAGGAATACAAAGATTAATAATTCAGTAAAAAAAAAAAAGAAAAATTAAAAAATATTTCAGAATTAAAGTTGCCTGTGTAACTAGTATATCGAGACACCTCATGAGACATGGTCAAAGAATTTTTACACTGTTTGCCTGCCTGATTAAGTGCACACGTTGTAAAGCAATGTCCTAGACAGCTTAAGGTCTTTCAGTGAGGTTCTTGTCTGGTTAATCCTTACTTCTTTTGCAGCATCAGTTACACTCTGCACAGTGAGAAGGACCAGCAGAGTGAAGATCACATATGGGTGGCTATCAGCCTGCAGGATGATGTTCAGAGAACTCGACTCTGTCCCTGTCTCTACCCAGGTTCAATGCAATATAAGCCACGTGAGATAAATCATTTATATGCTCTCCATTTTGCATAGGCTGGAGTTTAAACCCAGGACTTTCACTGAATAAAGTGCTGGGAATTCAGTTTTCAGCATTCTGCTTTGCACATTCTGCTTTGAATAAAGGAAATGCTTCAAAATGCGAAGATGTCTGGAAAAAAATAATCAGTTATTCATTTCTTTAGGTAGACCAGCACAAACTGGAGGACATTCGTAATCTATTAGCTGCAAAAGACGAATAGTAAACCCAGGTCATATTGTTGGAATGTTACAAATGTAAATATAAGCTCCTTGAAATTAGTTTTCAGATACTGATTTATTTTTAAAAAATCCCTCCTGAGAAAATTCATACTTAGCCTTCAGAACGAGGCAAGAGTATTATTTAGGAAATAAGGGATGGGGCCACATGTAGAGTAGCAAGGATTCTCGGTCAGGTACTGTTCATCCTGTGAATGGAACAATAAAGGCCTTCTCAGGTAAATCATGAAGTGATTGTGAAACTGGAGCACATTTTTAATTCATATTCACAGGAAAGCTGAATCAGCCACATAGGCTAACTTACTTCTGGCATTTCCTAAGGTTTGAGATGCTGCTTTTGCAATTCAGTAATTTCTCGGTGTAACACAGTGCAGTATAGTATGTGTTATACGTAGAAAAATAAATTGTGTAATATACGTAAGTAATGTAATTTTGGCATACTTCAGACTCATGCAGTTGGCAGCAAAGTTCAGGCATGCCCTGAGTTAATTTAAATACAAATTACTTTTAGATACAGTAAAATTCTCAATTTTCTAAAGTTAAAAAGCATCTCCTGTGCTGACTGACTGATAGGCTTGCCACTTGGCAACTCCTTTTAAAACTAAGCACTTAATTTGGTACCACTTTGAAATCAATGGGGTCTTTTTTTTGCTTGACTCCACTGGGAAGAATATCAGGCTCAGTGAGTTGAAATTACATCCCTCCATCAACCCAGAAGCATTCAGCCCAGAGTATTCCCCTCCTGTGCTCATTTACAACTGAATCTAACATACAGAATTTTAAAGTTGCCTGTCAAAAAGCTCTATCCTACAATTTTAATAAAAACCATCCCCTGTTTTGGGGAATATGACATTATCATTTGAAATGAAGAATAGTACTGCTTTTGGTTTTAAAAGACATTTCCAAGGAACATGAAAACCTTCTGTGAGAAGATAAAATCAGGAATTTTTAATTTCATCTTTTCTCTCCTAAGCGTCTTAACTGGCATAAACAACTTTTTTTTTTGATGGAGAAAATAATGCTGCACAGGAGGAGCATCACATAAATACATAAAAAACTGCAAAGGTAGATGAGGCACTACAACCTTTTGTTTGTAATGAGTTAAGACAACTGTATTTCTCCCAGTTGGTGCACCCCATGCTAGGTTTTAAGATCTTCTCTTTGGAAAAATACCCAAGAGTCAGTTCTTTAATTAAAAATTAAGATGGTGAAATAATATTGTAAGAGTATCCTCCCTTCCATTTTTAGTCACCAGCCCTCAGTAAGAGTTGCAGGAGACATTTAGTTCCGTGGTTGTCCTTGAGGGGCACTTGTCTGGCTCCCTGTCCTGCAGGAGGTGCTGTACCCATCACCTCCACCCCAACGCTTCCTAAGGTGACTGGGGAGAGAGCCACAAATGGCAGTTCCGTTTCTCAGGCAATTTCTGGTTGCAAACACATGAACCATGTTGCAAAACAGCGCTTGCAAAATTGTAATTGTCAGCGTCCCCCAGTGCCATCCTGGCAGGGTGCTGCCACATTCAGTATTTTTCATTTCGTTTTGCTTAGAGAAATGTTGCAGGCAGGAAGACTACCCCAGTTTTTAAATCAAGGGAATTTAAGACCATGCTGCTGATTCGATTGCTGTGTCAAATCTGTGCCAGTGCTATTCTATCAAGGGTAAATTTCATTTCATACAATTGTAAGAAATATAGAAAGAGTTTTTCAGGACATAGTAAGTGTTGGGAAAACCTTGTTTGCTTGCATCGTTGCTCAGGATCTGTTCAGGATCAGCAAGCTTATCAGAGGGAAGGTCCCTGCTGTCACAGTGTAGTACCCGGTCTACTTTGTGTCCATGGGTAGCTGCTGTGCAGAAGCAGTCTGTCCTGTGGATTAATGCAAATGTGACTGAATGTGCTAATGAAGAATTGCTAGTTGGTAACAAAAGCATGCCTTCGCAAGCTCAATTACCTTCTCTGGCAGAGTCTTTAATTTCAAACATGTAGTGTATGCAGTTTTTCTTTTCCTTGCCACTGTCACTTGTGAATAAGCGTAAGCAATTGCTCTCAGGCAGCTCAGACTGTTCCATAAGCAACATCCATTCAGAAGCCATAGCTGAAAGACAGCTGTATCTCTACTTTAGGGTAAGTAGTGTGGCAAGGTGCCTTTAAGCTCTCTTTTGAGTGGCATGAAAGTTAGATGTAAAAATGAGGCTGATGATACACGTTTAACCCCTGTGTAACAATGTGGCCACTGCATCATCCTGCAGTGAGCAGCTCGGTGGTGAGCTTGTGCGGTTCTGCTGGTCTTTTCCCCCAGGCTGTCAGCAGCAACGCTTCAGTCTCACGGTGTCTCAAACAGGTAAGTTTCTGGGCTCTGCTATCCATACCCCCACAGCACATGCAGTGACAAGGAAGTGTGTCTTAGTTCAAGAACCAGTTGCTCACACTTTGAACCATAGTTAAGGAGTGCATTTGGTTGAAGGAGTTGAGCAATATGAAGCCCTGTGCCTGGGAGTGGGAAGGGAAGAATTTTAACTGCTCATAGTAGTAACCAGATAAGCTCATAGCAGTAACTAGATAAAGGGCAGACTCTGCACCCTGGAACATTGCTCAGTGTATCAGTGTGGTAAGGAAAGCCTGTCTGGAACTTGCTGGGGCAGGAAAATGAGAAGGAAGGGGAAAGTAATTGTCTCTTTCTTCATAGTCCAAGTGCAGACTGTGGAGCTTTTTGTTGACAACCAGAGAGAGAAGCTGAAGGATGCTGCAGGCTTCCCTTTGGATCATGCTGAACTGTGTATCCCCAATGGGTGAAGTATCCTGCAGAAGGCAGTTGTGGCTGATTTCTCTTTAGAATCATTATTGCTTGGTCTAAAATACAGGAGCAACCCCAGCAGGAGGAATCTCTGGCAGTAAATGCTCAAAGGTCTTCAAGGTCATCTCACAGTCCCCCTTGCATTCTTCTGCACTTGGAGACAATAAGGAAAGGACAAGCCTTAGCTCACACTAATCACAGATGCTTGTTCCTGAGACATCTGTTCCTGAATCTCTGAGGCCAAAGGAGCTGGGATTCCCTTACACATGGGTGAAACTATTTCACTGCTATCCAGGACATTGTGCGGGAGGCAGTGACATTCACACTGGCATCAATCAGGGCTCAGCATTACCTTGTTCCTTAACAGGACACACTGTAAGTGCCCCCCTGCCAAAGAGGACTCTGGGATGTTACTCCCCACCTTATAAAAGCATTCATCTGAAGCTGTACAGGAAGGACATAAGCTCTCAAGGGGCTGTGTCTCAACCTCAGTGCTCATTCCTTCCACTGACTAGTTCTATATGTTCTTTTGCTTCTCCCCCTGGGAAATGTGTACGCAGATTGTTCAGGGAGTCAAGTCACCTGATGCAGAGATCCTCTCCATGAGTCAGGCACCTAAAGCTAAGTTTACAGGATCTGCATTCCTTATGGGCCTTAAACAGTTATCTGCTTGGATAGTCAGGAAGTTTTGTTCAAATTAGACCTAAAGTAGATTAACTAAACCACATTAAAACCTTATGTTCCTGTGCTCATTCAGGATTCATGCTATTCCCATTTAGCCTTATTTGCTCATGTACTGAAATAAAGTAAATCAAATTAGCTTAATACTGAGCAAGAATGCCCAGTGCATAGGGAGTTATGCAGCTCTAATACCTAAATTCTCATATGTAGCTGACACATGCAAACTAGTCTGAAAATTTTTACACAGAACAGATGCCAAATAATTTCCTAGAATTTATAGAAATTCTGAGCAACTTTTATCACACCTAGTGTCATTTCTAAACTGGGATTAGAGGCTAGCGCTGTTCCAGTACAGGTCAGGAGCTGCAGCTGCATATCCACAGGAAGCCCCAAACCAGAAAAGGCAGGATGAGAAAAGGCTTTTGGAGCCTACATGGTTCTCAGTGTTGCTACAATACACCACCTCATGTGTGAGGTATGACTTGCCTGCTGCCCTTCGCACCATCACATGCCATCCTTCTGCTAACAGCTCTCTGCTGAACTGCATTCCCACAGACCAGTCACTGTCCTCACTGCACAAGGCAGGAACAAGTATAGCAAGGGAAAACAGGCAAAAATGGATTGATAAAATTAAGCTGTCAAGCAGGGTCTGTGATCTGTAGCAACCGACAATGTTATGTACATATCTACATGTAGGGGTGAGTCAAGGTTTTTCTTATTGTGCATCAGGCATGTTCTGTCTGAAACAACTCTATTTTTGTATATTTAGTATACATGTATCCTTTCTACATTGGATCTTTACTTCAGTTGGACTGGCTGCATTCTTAGAACTTGTATTAAAAAGTCATGAAAACTTTTGTCAAGATTTTACCTGTCAGATACATTCTTGTCTCTTGTGAGTAGCTGTCACTGAAACATTGTTTCAGTGGTTAACTTGAACTCTTTCTGGCTCATTTTTAATTCCTGCTCAAGTGTTTGTAATTTCATAGTCTGACAGTGAGCAGAACCTAATCTCTATCAGTGGGGAGATAATGTAAGTGGGCTTTTCCTATCTCAGAGTCCTGATGAGCCACACTAAGGAGCCCAAAGCAGAGGTGTGTCCCAGAGTTTAGTGAAGCCAACATATGGGCTGCTGCCATGAGCTGCAAAACAAGAATATTTGGGACTACATTCAAGGAGGCATCTAAATCTCAAAGTATATATTTAAAATACCTTCATCAGCCATTGCTCAATCCTGGAAGTGCCTAATTCCATAACACATTTTCACGTTTATGTTTTTGGAACTGATGCAATGCAGGTGCACTTTGCACCTCTCTCAAGGCACTTTGCAAGGTTGCTCAGGTCTTCATAAGGTCAAATACCTCATTGCTTAAGAGGCATGTAAAATTCATCAGCACAGATTTACTGGACCTTGCTCTACCTGAGTGTCTTAAAGTTGTGATGATATTGCTAGAGACCTGAAGGAGAGCAAGGTCTGGATTATGCATCTGCCCTCTAAGTGCAGTGTCCAGAAACTGAATCCTTAAACTGCATTTAATTTCTTTTGATTGATCCTGCAGGCTTTTCTCTGGTAGGAGAGTTCATGGTTCCAGAGGGTTGAGTCCCCAGACTTACATGCCAAGGGTGAGACCAAACACCTACCAGCTAAGCTGAGAGCCTCTCTTTAGGAATTCAGAGTGCAAGGTGCATTTGAACTTACACTCATCTGGAAATGCTGGCTATTTGTTTTTCTTTAAACTGTCTTTCACAGAATCATAGATTTATTAGGGTTGGAAGGGACCTCAGGAGGTCATCCAGTCCAGCCCCCTGCCAAGGTGGTGTCACCAAGAGAGGTGACACAAGAACATGTCCAGGTGGGTTTTGAACATCTCCAGTGAGGGAGACTCCATCACTTCCCTGGGTAACCTGCTCCAGTGTGACCCTCAATGTAAAAAAGCTTTCTTCATGTCGAGATGGAACTTCTTGTGTTTTAGTTCATGGCCATTGGTCTTTGTCCTGTCACTGGGCACCACCAAAAAGAGTCTGTGACCGTCCTCTTGGCACTTGCCTTTGAGATATTTATGTGCATTTATAGTCTTAGATTTATGCGCATGTCAGTCTTCTCTTTTCCAAATAGTCCCAGCTCCCTCAATCTCACAAGGAGATGCTCCAGACTTCTCATCACCTTTGTGACCCTTTGCTGGACACTCTCCAGGAGCTCCTTGTCTCCCTGGTACTGAGGAGCCCAGAACTGGACACAGCACTCCAGATGTGGCCTCACCAGGGCCCAGTAGAGGGGCAGGATCAGCTCCCTCAGCCTGCTGGCCACACATATCTGGATGCACCCCAGGATCCCACAGGGCCTCCTGGCCACAAGGACACACTGCCGGATCATTGTCAACTTGTCACCCACCAGGACTCCCAGGTCCTTCTCAGCAGAGCTGCTCTTTAGTGGGGCAGGTCCAGCCTGTGCTGATATTTAGGGTTATTCCTCCCCAGGTGCAGGGCCCTGCACTTGCCCTTGTTGAACCTCGTTAGGTTTCTCTCCACCCAACTTTCCAGCCTATCCAGATCCCACTGTACAGTACTGTATGATAAATCAGCCAATATTTCATGTATGAATTGCAGTGATCCTGCACGGTGCTAGCTCAGGCAGTAACCACTTCTGAAACCAGTGACAAGATTTCAAGTGTCACAATAACTAGGAAACAAGGCTGAATTAGAGTAAATCACAAACTGCAACACAGTCTTTCTCAAGTTCTTCAAGATACATATTTTTTAACATAATAGAGGGTTTATTATCAGTGTATTTTGAAGTGGGCCTGTGTCAGTGCTTGCTGATATGGGTGTCGCTGAGTAACAGGTATCTACTTTCAGGCTGGAAGAAAATAAATGATAACAAACACACTTGCTCAGCTCTTTCACATTTGTTTATCAACATACATAAGGAAACTGGCATCCTTCAATAAAATAAAAATATTCAAATCCTCTTGACAGCAGTATCTTCCAACTATGATTTTTTGAATATTTATTGCCCACACTGATGGCATGCAGCAGATGCCTACCTTTTCATTACTGTGTCCTCCCTAAATAAAAAATAATTAAAAAAAGAAGTCAAACAGAAAAAAACCACAAAACACACAAAGAAACAAGCAGATATTTGAATGAGTCTATAACATACAGATGCATTTCTTCACTCAGGTTATAATTTCATGTGTTAACTAGAATTATAAATATCATGTCAGTATACCTATACCCCCTGTTCAGTGCTGAGCATTTGGTCGTTTTGTCATTTTTTTCTGTTAATTGTTTTGTGACTCACAGACTTTGAAGTAGTGTATTTTCTCTCTTACCGTACAAGCTGGAGGAGTGCCCAAAGCATATTAGCTCATCAGCCAGCCATTTGTACCTGCTGCTCACTGTCTGCTACTGCTAAATATATGCTAATGATTCTATCTGAGCCTTGAGATGAATTTGTAAATTGTGCTCATGCCAGGGAAATGAATGCTACTTACAAAGGTGACAAAGACAGGAGCTGCTTTTAGATGACATAAATCACCACATTATATATTACTCGAGGGTAATAAATTACATTTTCAGTCTTGAATTCATTTTTTGGAAATGTGATTACAGGGCAAGTGTAACATGTGAGAAACCTTTTAAAGTCTCCTGAGGTGGAATAAAAAGAGTGTAATAGTTTTTTTTTTTAGTGAACTGATGTTTAAATACATACAAATCTGTGAGTTTTTCAGAGATCTTTTCACATATTGTGTTGCAATTTGAAAACTGCAGCCTTTAAATCCTTTATAAGGCTTTTTTCCCCCCTCTTTATATTACTTTTCAACAACAGTGTGCAATGTTCAGCATGTCTAAATTATTTATGTATAAGATATATCAAAAGCAGTGGAATAATATGAGAGCAAATCAAGTTAATTTGAAATTCCAATATGCTGTAATATAATGCAGCCTCTGTTAAATATGTTTGGTATGAAGGAACAATTTAAGCCAACTGTAAGTACAGCTGGAGTTGGAATTGTTTAAACATTTTTGGTAGATTATTAAGACATAGAAACGACTATCTGAAAACTTGGGATCTGCATTTGACAAAGATGCAGAGGAATAGAGGCGGGGATCATTTTGGAAAGCGCTGCAGTTCCTCTTTCTTTAGTGTTTTTGTAGCACAAGGACAGGCAATGCCAATACCCTTCCAAAGCTGCTTTTTCATGCCCTATCCTATCCCCTCAAACCAAAACAGGAACAGAAGAGGTGAAGAGAATCAGCCAGACACACAGAGTGGGTATTTTGGCTGTCTGCCCTTGAATGGGCAGTGATGGGCATCCCAGAGCACAGACACTGCTCTCCCCTTGCCTGGCTGCTGGTCTCAGCAGCTCCCAGTGCCAGGCAGTGCCACAGGCTGGGCTGGGAGGCAGAGTCCAGCGTGGGGGAACCCTTGCAGGAGTGCAAATGAACCATGCTGTTGTCCAGGCCCAGAACTGGCTAATGACTGGGAGCTGGGCTGGCATTAGGTACAGGATGACATGACACCCTGAGGTACAGGATGACATCTCATGGGCAGGCCAGAAAACACAGCTCTAGTTTTTAAACCTTGTTCACATGAAGTGTTCTAAACATTCTGGATCAGTCAAACTGATCAGACAATCTGGGAAAAAACTAAGTCTTAATAATTTCTGAATAGGTCACGGAATTTTCTATCATACTCTAAATTACCGGAAATAGAAACTTTTGAATTTGTCCTTGAAACAATATTAAAGAACTTTATATTTAGTCACAATAAAATATTTATCAAAAAGTAATGGCCAAAAATATGTGCAGGAAGGGACTGAGAAATAGAAAAAACATCTAAAGAAGTTAACTTTGGACACCAGGTATTTCAGCCCCACAAACATCCCAGACCATGAGAGCACCACAGTGGCAGGAATTATCTTAGCCCACAGTCGTTCTGGCAATAGGAGCTGTGCTTAAACTCTTGTGGACAGCACTGACATCCAGCACTTTGGTTTTCACAAAATCACAGAATATCTTGATTTGGAAGGAACCCACAAGGCTCATCAAGTCCAGCTCCTGTCCCTGCACAGCACCATCCCCAAGGGTCACACTATGTGCCCAAGAGCATTGTCCAAATACTTCTTGAGCTCTGTCCAGCTTGGTGCAGTGACCACTTCCCTGGGGAGCTGTTCCCATGCCAAGCCCACCCTCTTTTCCTCATATCAAACCTAAACCACCCCTGACACAACTTCATGTCATTCCCTCATGTTCTGTCATTGGTCACCACAGAGCAGAGATCAATGCCTGCCCCTCCTCTTCCCCTCCCAAGAAAGTTGTGACTGCAATGAGATCTCCCGTCAGTCTCCTCCAGGCAGAACAGACCAAGTGCCCTCAGCGGCTCCTACAACCCAGCAGCTTTAAAAGAAAACCCAAGCTTTCCCAGTCCCTGCACCCAGATCATGGCTGGAAGATGGCTGTGAAATGGTTCGAGTTCTTTGTGAATGTGTTGCTATTAGAGAGTAATTGTGGAAACCTAAATATCTCCAGAGACAACACCTCTCTGCTGTGTAACCCTGTTGCCCTGCAATGCAGTACTGCCTTCCAGCAAGAGCCCATGAGCTCTACAGGGGCTTTCCAAGGCCTCAGGACTGAGACTCCTCAGGTTTGCTCTGTCTGAATACCTCTTGACTTGCCTGCAGCTCTGTTTTGCTTTGTTTAGCCTCCAGTTACCCAGGTGCCTATACAGAGTGCATCACAGAGGCTTATGGGGATGGAGCAGTAAGAGATGGGCCACAGGGTTGGCACTGGAGACTCATCAGTTGTCCTTTTCAGAAATATGGATCCTGATCTGGACAAATCTAATTTTACAGCTAACAAAGGGAACAAAGAAATAATATCTGACATACATAATTAGTACTATATGTAGTAAATACACTTGTAAAATGAAACCATAGACCAGTAAAGCAAAAGAAAGGTATAAAACTGCTTTGGAAAACATTAAAAAAACCCCTTTTATTCCAAGTGCATATCAGGAAAGGAAGAAGAATCCAATGCCATGACCATCACATTCCTCACAGTGAGTGACTCCAAGGGCTATGGTTGACACTGTTATCCTCTCCAGTTGGTCTAGAGTTCCTGAAGGTCCAGAGGTGGAAGGCTGAGCATGTGTCCAAGGAAAGGGATAGAAAATATTAAATATATGCATGACAATTTTATTATTGCTATTATTGAGACTTTTTCTGTACAGCTCTAACTACATTACTGGTCTCCCTTCTCCTGCAAGAATAACATCTACATTCTTGAATAGTAGATTAATTAATGATTCTTGAATTAGACTATTAAGATTTTTTGTTGCGGTAACAATAAATTCTTGGCTTTATTTATGTTTGTGTCATGCCTTCTCTTAGTCCACAAAGAAGATTTTGAGCATAATGGTGTGTTATTTCCCACACAGAGGGCAAAGAAATGTTTATTGGCAACTCGGGGGTGCCTAAGACAAGGTAGGCCAGCAGTCTGAGGTCATTGACCCAGTACTGACACTGACTGCATAACCACACTGGAGCTAGCACTCTTTAAAAGTGATTTGTCAAGTCGTGTTTTCAATTTCTAAACTCTTTTGCAGACACTGTTTCCTGAAGAAACGAGATGTTTCCACTCAAGAGCCACTCTGGAAAGCCATGTCTGTTGCTCAGTTTGGGTGAGCCCCTCCCTCTTGCTGACTCCTGCCTGTCCTCTTTCTGGCCCAGGTCTGTGTCTCTGGTCTATCTGGGTCATTCCTAAGGCTGACCATCAACCCTGGCCCATATCAGAGTAAAAGTCAGAGGAGAAAAGGACACATCATTTTGGGAGGAAAGCAGACATGATAATAACCATGTTGGAGGGAAGGGGAAGGCAGAGATTTAACAGCCATGGGAGACACCTGGCCTTGATCTCAGAGGGCAATATGTTTTGTCTCTTCCCTGGTTCTGCCCCAAGAGCTGTTACCCACAACAACATCTCAAGGTAAAAATACGACTTTCTTACCAGTAAGGGCACCATGCTGAAGTCATGTTAGGTTCACCAACCGTGTCTGAAAGACTTGGACCTACATTTGGGAAATCATGTGTTTATATATTAGACTGAGATTAACTGTGAGAAACATTACTGTGCAGCCATAAGCATCAGAGGACCAGGGAACAGATTGAAATGTCAGGGAACAGTGGAAAAATCTTTAATGTTTTGGCAGAAGGAGATGGATGTGGGAAGAGAGGTTTTCATTACAGATACCATCTGATGGTAGTTTTACCAGGAAATAACGGTATATTTATATTTTTAAAGGCAGGTTTCCAGCCTAATAATACTACTATTGCTGTCTGCTGAGAGTTGCTGTGCCTGTGAGAGTCCCACATACTGATCAATTTGCCATGAAGGAGGAACTGTGCTACCATGCCAAGTGTGGGCTTTACTCAAATAGATAAGCTTGGGTTGCTGAAGGTATGTGGAAACAAGCATGCACAGATGTAGCAGGCACAGAACAAGGTTGCAATGGAATAACCCTTTATTTTATATTTCTTTTTCTGTTGTCTGAAATATCAAGGCCATGATTTCAAGTTATGAATGCCTGTGTAGTTACATACACATCCATACATTCACATTCATTCTCTGTACTTTGACAATAGCTACTCATGCAAAATAAACTCTTGTACATGATAATTATCACCAGAAGTTGTGCACTGTTCTGACTACTGACTGCTCACAATGAGATGTCCTGAAGCATGTACGCTGTGCAAGTCTTCTATTTGTTTCCCTTCAAGTACACATAGTTCAAATCTTGTACTGATTTACAGTTTCCTAGATTCAGAGGTTAATTACACCAACCTATATGTTGCCATATCTTATATACACAGTGCTTTGAGAAAGTAGTAACCTTCAGAGACTGCTCTAAGCGTAGTGGGTTTTGATGTATTCCTCAAAAAAATGCACTTGCCTTGGGATTTGATGCAAAGGACTAAAATACACACCATCTACCCTGAAACTTGTAATCTCCATCTACACTGACTTTAGAAAGGTTTTCTCTCTGAATTTCAGGTGCCACATCCAGGCACCTCTTGCACATTTCCAGAGATGGTGTCCCCACCTGGACTGGAGGGCAGTTCAGCTTGTTCAGGGACACACAGCAACAGCATAAGGGAGATCCCATCCCAGCTCTCCACAGTCGAGCGTGTTACCTGCTGCCAGCAGCTGCTGGAGCCTGTGAAGGACTCATGCTCACAGTTTACAGAATACATTCTTTATAAATATAATAGGAAATTGTGACATGTTAAAGTTCGAAAATTGATAGTGATAGTATCTGACTGCAAAAATATACTCAAAGCAATACACAGACAAGCTCCAATCACCTACAAAAGTTAAGTCCAGATAATAATTCGGCATGCATGGAGTGCAGTCCTTACCCAGCAGGCATCCCTACAGAGAAGAAGACAGTTTCAGCCTGTTGACTGATCCCAGAATTTATGATGGAGTTTTCTTTTACTACTCCCCATCTTTAACTTACTTTTATACTGGTTTTACATTTAAGGAGAGCCTGAGTGACTCATCATACATCATGTTTACTGTGAAGCGATTGCACTTTGAAGGTGGGTAATCCCATCCTGGGAGTAGCATCTGCATTTCACTCTATAATTTCTCTACTGCTATAACTTCTGTTAGAATGTGAATATGACTTCCATGTTTTCTATCATTTTAGCCCCAGTCATTTTCCCACACCTTCCCTGATGCAATTTAAAGACATCTACTCTCATCCTTTCACCTGAGATATGGCAGAATAGACTGACCCCCACCTGGCCACAGCCTCCTTTCAGGCAGTTGTAGAGTGATAAGATCTCCTCTGAGCCTTCTTTTCTCCCCACTAAAGAACCCCAGCTACCTCTGCAGCTCCTTAAGGCTTACTTTCTACACCTATCCCCAGTTTCATTGCCCTTCTCTGGTCTCTTTCTGTCACTCCGGCACCTCAATGTCCTTCTTAAATTGTAAAAGTAAACACAGGATTTGAGGTGCAGACTCACCAGTGCCCAGGACAGGGGGACAATCCCTGCCCTGCTCCTGCTGCCCACACCATTGCTGATCCAGGCCAGGATGCCATTGGCCTTCTTGGCCACCTGGGCACAGCCTGGCTCATGTTCAGCTGCTGTCACCAGCACCCCCAGCTCCTTTCCAGCCACTCTGCCCCAGCCTGTGGCACTGCCTGGGGTTGTTGTGACTCCAGGTCAGGACCCAGCACTTGGCCTTGTTGAACCTCACACCCTTGGCCTCAGCCCATGATCTAGCCTGGCCAGATCCCTCTGCCCTCCAGCAGATGCACACTCCTGCCCAACTTGGCGTCATCTGCAAACTGACTGAGGTTGCACTCGATCCCCTTGTTCAGATTGTCTATGGCAGCAATAAATAAGACTGGTGCCAGTACTGAATCCCTGGGGAGCACCTCTACTGACTGCTTTCTAATGGATTTAGTTTCATTGACCACCATAAAATCTCTTCTGTTTTGGCTGATGTGAATGTATGTTTTATTCCTTACTGGAACAACAACTCTTCAAATCTACCTTTAGGGCCTACTAGTGATTTCTCTGTCTGGACAGGTAAGTAATCACTGAATTGAAATTTGTGTCTTAACCAAGAGACACAAAAGTGAGATAAAAATGTCTTCTGTCCTTCTTGCAAATCTAATTCAAGGCAGCTGGCATGAATGGCTTCCATGTATTTCCACTAGATTTGAAAGATCTATCCCATATCCTAAATTTTAAGGCCCTAGTGCAGTTATGATGGCCTAAAACGATAAGAGAGTCAGTGTTCATAAATGTAACAACTAACACTTGGAAGAAAGGAAACTGAACAACAACTCAGAGAGTTTGGGACATGAACAATCTTTCTCAACTGCTTCTTTGGGACATAATGGGGGCAGTTGCATACCCAGAAGTGCACATTTTTCTCCAGTTCCATTCCTTTGATAAAAGTTTTCTCCTCTTCCTTCCTTGTATCTCAAAGTGGTTTTACACCTTAATTTTGTCAGAGATTATTACCCAAAAGGTATCTATCGGTAAGAAAGTTTTGTATTCCTATTAGGTGTAAAAGTATTTGAATCTAAGCTAAAACAGAACAGAATTTGTTCTTAACCTAAGACACGACATGATAATACCAAGAAAATCATAGAATCAAGGAATACCCTGAGTTGGAAGGTACCCACAGGGATCATTGAAGTCAAACACCTGGCCCTGCACAGGACAACCCCAAGAATCACACCATGTGCCTGACAGCATTGTGGGATAGAGTGCTGGATTGAAAGTTGATATACCATTCCATAAAGATACAGCTGAGATGTATGGGAGTATGAAGAATGTTGTGTTGAGAACAGATTATGCCTTACCATTCCACTTCATTGCATTGCTGAGCTAGCCTGTCTTTAAATTCATTACAGTTTGTACTTTAATGGATGTCTCAGTGGATATCAAGGAGATGAGGGTTCGATAGTGACCTGTTGCACAAGCAGGGTCTCTAAAAACAGCAGCTTTCCAGGGGCAAATACACATACGAGGTGTGTTTTCTTGGGTTGAAGGCAGTCCCAAATAATGGGATGCTTCTTAACAATGCAGAAATCTCAGTCTCTGCTCAAGAAGCCTGATTTTGCTCTGAGTCACTATAAGAAGAGGGCAAATCTGTCCCTGGAAAGGGAATTGGGCTTGAGGTCAGGTTACGTAAGCTGAATCCGGTTCCAGCAGAGTAGCTGTGAATGAGCATAACACCTGAATGACAACTTGCAACTGTAAGGGATGATCCCACCTGCTTTGCATTGCACAGACCTTGTAATTCACATCGTTTTTAAAATTGGTAATGGGCTTCTTAATATATAATGTGGAGGTTGGCGTTTGGAGCAAGAGAGGGAGGTCACATTGCAGGCTGAGCCCCAGTGCTCTCCGCCTCCTTACCAGTGTACGAAAGCTGCCAGACACGTTTAATTGCTGATTTACGAAGTGAAATGTGTTATTTTTGATACTTCCACCAAGAATATATACTTGCATATTTTTCCTGTCAATATAAGTGTTTCTTGGAAATATCTGTGGCTGCTATAAATAGAGCAAATACACCCAGACAACCAGATATAGCAGACTAAGGAAGAGCTTAAGTATGTGATACTTTTACTGTGAACTTTGCTGACAACTACAATGTCTACTTTTTTGTGACTAAATAAAAAAGGAAAATGTGAAGTCTTTGCTAGTATTGCAATCAATGTACTGGAAACATTTTAATGGAACTTGAATCTTGCAGGGACTAGCAAATATTCTATACAAGCTGACCAGTTTCCTGCATTAACAGACTGGCTGCCGTCCAAACTGAGGCTCCTCTGTGAAAATAGACAGTGTTTTAAAGAGATCACTCAGCAAATTCTTCATTTTTAATAATTAGATTTTAATAATTCAGTAAACAGTGTAGTCAAGAAACATCTTCCAAAATCTTTACAATGTTCATATTACAATACCAGCCAGGACTGCATGAGGGAAAATTACATTCACAGACACCAGCAATAACTAAACTGGGTTCCTGAATGTGCAGTTATTTCAGCAGGAATTTATATTTTGTGTGTTGGCTACTAAGGGGGCTCTAACTTTTTCCGTAATAAAGAGAAAATCTTGAAGAGTTGTGTTGTTTATGAAACATGGATTTGACTTTGTATCCTAGACTGAGAATTTACACATGATTTGGAAAGGGACTGCAGGGGTGGAGGAGGAAAGCAAGGAAAGAAAAGGACAGTAAGAGATTCAAGGGCAGACGTTATTCAAAACCACATTCAAGGACACAGTGATAGTAGGTTAGATATTAATAGGCTGCTGGATAACTTCATTGCTCCAAAATGCCTGTTAAGAAATCACATTTTATTCTTGCCAGAAGTTGCTTACTTCCCACAAAGAATATTTTCCTGAAACTTTTTCCTTACTTTATAATCACTACAATAAAAAGAGATGAAAATAAAGAAGTAGGACCTTCCCTTGTTGAGGTAGTTGGCAACATCTCCAAAACCAAAAAGTTAAATGCTCAGGAACTGAGAATCTGAACCTGATTTTTTCAGATTTAAGTTCCCTAGCCAAAACCCCAATCTGAATGCTTCTTGAATTTTTCACACTTTGAATCTCTAATGATGTGCTAAAGAATCACGTCAAATTAGGTGTGCAGAAAGATCATAGTGCTCAGCTGTATTTTGAGTTTAAAAAGGTGCTAGAGGGAATAATTTTCTATAAAGACAGATAATTTTCTGTACATCTTACATTAGACAATTGCTTATTTTCCGCCTCATTAGCAAAGCTGTATTTTGCTGTATAGAACAAAATGATGCCTGTCCTACACATAGTTGTGTCATTTTATGTAAATCCTCCCCTTATATTTGAAAGATACAAAGCGAACTAATTGCAAACGTATTCATGATAGATTTTAAAACCTGGTATTTGTTCTAAAAGCATATAGCCAGGGCTAAAGTTATTACTAGAAAACTAGATACTTTGGCATGTATTTGTAAGAGACATTACTAAATCAAAACAGCTCTGGCCAAACTTCGACACTGCATTAAATGACTTCTTGATGTACTCAAGCTGGCATAAGAAGGAATATTTTTGGCTGGTTCCAGTGTTAGCCGGGGGAAATGAAAACTATATGCAAAAGGCAAAAATATCTGCCCTTGCAGTCAGAGATGCTATCTTAACTCTTCTTTCCCTGCTCCTTTCCCCAGGTAAAGCTGCCAAATATCAGAGGGAGCACATCACGTTACAGTGATCTTTCCACAAAGGGAATGAGCTGATAGCTATTACGAACTGAATGTGTTGTGTCGTGGGGTAAGGCGTGTTACCCCGCAGGTGGAAAGGCAGCTGTGAGGTGCCAGGGTGTGCAGCCAAGCTGGGCCATGAACAGAAAAGAAGTAGGGCAGTGACGATCTGGTTCCAAAGCAGGCGGGTTGGAGTCAAGCAGATCTGCAGGTCAGGATGGAATCTGCCCAGCTTACGGGAACTGCTGGTCGAAACGGTGCCAGACACGCAATTTTTCCCTGCTGATGTCAGCATTCTTCTCCCCACGAGGAGCGGCAGCTGGAATGGGACACAGGAGGGGACAGCCAGGTTTAGGGGCAGCACAGCCCCACTGAGGTGGCAGGTGGGTGCCTTTGGCACATCTGTTCACACAACCCAGCTGCCAGGAGTGTTTCCAAGTCATTCTCAGAGTTGGTATGAGCTGTTTAAAGACAAGCAGGGTGAGGCTGCATGGCCTGCACAAACAAGTGCTAGCACAGTTGCTTGTCTCTTTAGCATAAAAGTATAAATAGGAAGAACAAATAATTTCTTTCCCCAGCTTCTTAATTTTAGCAATCATAATGGAAATAGACCTGCAGTATAAGACAAGCCACAGTTTTCTATCTCCAAAACATGCTCCAACAAGCCACAAAAGCCTACTACACAGGGACGGATTTGGATCCCAGGTTATGTCCCAAAGAAATAAAAGCTAAATACAACTTTTCTACATCTGTGTGTTATTCCCAATGCCTTTCACAATAGCTCTAGAAAACTATGATATACTAAGTGCTAAGCTTGGCCAATCAATAAGTTTACTCCAAGTGACAGCAATATAAATGAGGTACAGACAGGACTTAACCAAGTCTATCCTACCTGAATGCCAAGAACAATATACCCTTGCCTAAATGGGGCATATGTAGAATTCCTTTAAAAGAAGAGAAGACCCTATTCATTCAGAAACATTAAATTCCTTGAAAACATCCATGCAGAACAGAGAATACACTGCAAATGAATACTCTCACAAAGGTATATTGGAAGGACAGATCCGTAAGTGCAGGGACATCGATTATTGATGCATGTGGCAGTTTTATGGAAGTGGTTGGACTCAATGATCTTAAAGGTCCTTCCCAAAGTAAATTATTCATTTCTGTTCTAGTTGTATTCACCACAACTGACTCAAAACAGCTCAAATGTGCTGAGAACATCTGTGGCCAGAGACATGGAAAATGTCAATGGAGTCTTGACACTAACACTTCTGCCAGAGATGAGTGATGGAAGAAGTGAGGAAGCCCAGTAAACTGGAGGGAGTTCATTTATTTCCAGGCTTGGAATAAACTGGAGCTTTTCATCTTTATGAGTAACTGGCTGTTGGCAACCAGTTTAAAAATGATGGGTCAAGAGTGCCCTAGGATCAAATCTCACATGCAAGTGCAATCTTGTTAAAACAGCTCAGCAGACCCAATGTGTATCAGATTGTTCCTATAGAGCAAGAATAAAGGTAGTATTTCCTTGGCTCTTCTTTAATGTCTTCAATGCTAATTAAATCCTGCCTATGGTAGACAAACCAATTCAGCTTAGCAAAGAGCTATCACAGTCCCTCTGAAACCACTAAAATATTTCTGGCTGGAAAGCCTAGCTGACATAACATCTGGTATGAAAAAGAATCCACCACATAAGCAAAGATGAGGCATATCACTGCTCAGAGACAGATGGGATCCATTTCCCCACAGACTGTGAAAGCCCCTTTTCAACAACATTTGATTGAGATCACTTTACTGACAGTGCATCAGACAAGATAAATGGTGACCTAGCAGCCGTCTCCCACTCCACCCCTGCTGCCAGCTCAGCAGTTGAAGTTGCAGCAGGACCACTCTAAGGAGAAAGGGCACATGTAGACCCATGTGTCCAGCTTAGAGATGTGGAGCAGTGCATCAGTTGACTGCAGGGCTGCTCTCTCCCCCTACGTCCAGACACAGAGCAGGATGCTGCTGATTCAGGGATCCACAAGCAGCTTTGCATGGCTTAGCTGGTGTTTGTGTTCTAAATCTCTCCGCATCTGTTTTGCCCACACAGCAAGGCAGCAATAAATAACCATAGTAAAAATGATGAGGCATTAATCCATCCCATTCCTGTGTTCCACACGGTGGAACAGGAGAAAGAACCTGATGGGAGAGCATGGCCACAGACATGCAACTGGCTTGGCAAGGGCACCAGTGTGCACTGAGTCTGTCCCAGTGATGGGGAGGGTCACTGGGTAATGACACTGCTCCCATAGTATACCAAATTAGTCAAAGACCAAACAAAACCCTGATGTTCCCTCTAATTCATACTCGTTTAAAGAATGTTTCTGTGTGGTTTTGGAAATTAATGCAATAAGCTGAATTTTAAGGAAGGACACTGTAAATTGACTCTTTTAAAGGACTTTATTGGTCAGGGTTTTATAATAACACCCAGAAGAGTTATTAAATACAGAACTAAATACAGATTATTCAAAAAGAAGTTTGGCCAGTGATCAATAAAGACTATCAGTTAACATTAAACAAAGGCTGATTTATGTAATTGTTAGCATGGCTTGTGCAATGCTCCAAACAAATGAATAGAAGTCAGAATACAGCTGTCTTTTAAATCCATGCCCCAGATAGGAGACAGACACAGGGGATTTTGTGATTTGATCATGCAGAATAATAGTCAGCTTTTGGCAATTGGATGATACGTTGTTGATTATGTGTATTATTTGTTGAATGTTTGAGGTGTCCAGGGAGGGAAGAGTTTCCATGTAATTTAGAATATCTATTGAACTGGTGTTAGAGAAAATACTTAAGAGAAACAAGATCACCAAAGAGCACAAACAGAAAATCATCCTGATGAGGAATCGGAGCTTTGCTTCTCAGAGCAGATTAAAAGTGTTTGTTCTTTATCAATTGAGAGTCCACAGAGGGAGATTTTAAAAGATGTGGAACACAGATCTGTTTCCACAGAGCCACCCTTATCATACAAAAGGTCTGCAAGCATATTTAGTGTGTAACTTCAGAGAAAATACCCCATTGCATAAACCCAGATGTGCAGTGCAATGGTACCCATCCCATTTCCAAGGCAGCACTGTTCATCTTGGATGAACTGCTACACACCTGAGTATCTCTGAAATTTGATTGCCTTTAGTGGCTACTCCAAGGTACAGCACCTGCCAAAAGCACCCAGGAAGGCTGCTGTAGCAGAGGCCCCTGTAGAATCTACACATTCAGGCATCCTCCACTATGGAGAGAGAGGGATGCTGTGTGAGGATGGGGAAAGATTTTTGTGTGTGTTACACCACTGCCAATGCAGCATCTCCATAGCAGCAGGGTTGGTGCATGGCTGCCTGAAACCAAAGATGGAAACCTGGGCAGAAAAAAGTGAGACAATGCTTGAACACTAAATGAAAGACAGAAGGAACTGGGGCATCTCCAAGAAGTTTGTCCCAATTAATGTAAGGAATTAGGATATTACATATCTTCACTTTGAGTTTTGTGTTAATTGCAATGACCAATGTCCATAGCAATAGGCTGCCAGGTGAGGTAATACAGATGCAAGAATGGGGGTGCTTTGAAACACACCTCATAAGTACAATCTGATAAGAGAGTCAGAGAAATCTTAACTTCAGATTACTTTTGGTTACTGGGATGGAGTTTGTTCTCTTCACAGTAGCTTGTGTGGGGCTGTGCTTTGGATTTGTGCTGAAAAGAGTGAGGATAACACAGAGATGTTTTAGTTTTTGCTGAGCAGTGCTTACACAGTATTAGGGCCTTTTCTGCCCCTCACCCCACCCCACCAGCGAGGAGGCTGGGGGGAGGCACAAGAAGTTGGGAAGGGACACAGCCAGGACAGCTGCCCACAAATGACTACAGGGGTATCCTATTCCATATAGTGGCATGCTCAGCAGATAAAGCAGGAGGAAGAAGGAAGAAAGGGGTGGGAAGTTCAGAGTGGTGGTGTTTGTTTTCCCAAGTCACCACCTTGTATGTTGGAGCCTTGCTGTCCTGGGTGTGACTGGACACATTCCTGCCCACGGGAAGAAGTGAATTAAACTGTCCAGCTTTTGCTTTCCCTGTTAAACTGTCTGTTTCTTAACCCATGAGTTCATTTACATTTACTCTTCCTGTCCTCTCCCCCATCCCACTTGTGGGGGGATGAGAGAGCAGCTGGGTGGGGCTGAGTTACCAGCCTTCACAAGGACTGTTTCAGAAGGAGAGAAAATAGGGTAAGGCTTTATGACACTTCTTGGCCTGTCAAAATGTAATTGAGATTGTATCACAAGGCTGAGACTCTACAGTGGATAAATCCAAAGGATTTCATGCAGAAGAAAGATAAGTCACACTGCCTTGAAGGCCCACATGGAAACTCTCATTATTTTGGAAAAATAGAGGTTGACACCATGTCTCCAATAGAACAGCTGCTTATGAAGAATTGTACTCCTTCCCTGCCACATGTGTAATACTGACAAGATATCTAATCTGGTATTGGCTTCCCATTCTGACTTCTCTTCTTTCCACATTTAAGTGGAATTTCCCTCCCAACAGGAAATCAACAGAAAACCTCTCAGCAGCTGGAAAAACTAATAAAAGAAGAGGACTAGAAAATTTGAATGTATGGAAGAATCAACTCTCCTCATATCTNCCCCATCCCACTTGTGGGGGGATGAGAGAGCAGCTGGGTGGGGCTGAGTTACCAGCCTTCACAAGGACTGTTTCAGAAGGAGAGAAAATAGGGTAAGGCTTTATGACACTTCTTGGCCTGTCAAAATGTAATTGAGATTGTATCACAAGGCTGAGACTCTACAGTGGATAAATCCAAAGGATTTCATGCAGAAGAAAGATAAGTCACACTGCCTTGAAGGCCCACATGGAAACTCTCATTATTTTGGAAAAATAGAGGTTGACACCATGTCTCCAATAGAACAGCTGCTTATGAAGAATTGTACTCCTTCCCTGCCACATGTGTAATACTGACAAGATATCTAATCTGGTATTGGCTTCCCATTCTGACTTCTCTTCTTTCCACATTTAAGTGGAATTTCCCTCCCAACAGGAAATCAACAGAAAACCTCTCAGCAGCTGGAAAAACTAATAAAAGAAGAGGACTAGAAAATTTGAATGTATGGAAGAATCAACTCTCCTCATATCTACCTGTTAACAAAAACTGATCTTTCAACAGCCTTCACATCCTGTTTTTGCCTGTTAAATAGGGCATGGACAATACAAGAACAGCTATACAAAGTATGGAAATTCCAGTTCAGAAAAGCATTTCACATTTTGTAGTATGTCTCTATTTTAAGCTGGATAAAAGCCCAAAAATTCAGTTTTCTTCCGAATAAAATTCCAAAGATTTTTCCAGGCTGTTTGGTTTCAATATAATATACTTTCTTGAAAGCTGTTCCAAAACACAATGAAAAAGTTACATTTTTTCCATTTTTAAACAGTTCCTGTGTACTCTGCTCTCTTTATAAGCCAATTTCTTGCAATTGTACGTTTCAGAGTGATGTTATTCCATGAAGTTGCTCCAGCAACCTATAAGCAGATCTTCTACCTCTCTCCTCATTCTTGCTTCAGATTACCCCAAAATGTAGTTCACTGCCTTTAAACAGAAGAGGGGAAGTATTAATTCTTTAAATTATTTTAGTATTGTAGAAGTGTCTTTTCTCTGTAAATATTAGTATAACATATTTGAAAATTCTGGATGGCTGAAATAGAAACACATAATATGTATTTCTGCCACACAAAATAGCTGCTGCCTTGACAGCCCCAGAGGCAGGAAGATGGGAACTGCCATTGAGTGCTCTCAGTTGGGCTCAGCACACCCAGTCTCCAACCAGAAATAAAGGAGTAAATCCCCACTGCATCTGCAAGAGCCCCATTTGGTGCTGAGGCTTTTGGACCCTCTGTGCCACAGCAGACAGCAGCTCCATAGACACTGAGGTGTGATGCTAAACAGAGTGCAGCTGGTAGGAATTATTTAATAGCAATTTAGCAAATTAGGCTAATGATTCACATGAATTCACTCACAGTGGCTGGTGTAGCTGGAGGGCCAGAACAGGGTTTTCCCCACTGGACTGGGAATCCCAGACCAGCAACCAGCTAAAATAGGATGGTGCTTTACAAAGGGTTCCCATCAGAGGGCTCACAGGGGCAAGCAGGGATACTTGAGCAGGCAGGTTTGACAGGACTGGCACCCATGATGATAATACCTGTTGCTAGTACAGTGTTGACAGATTTCCACTTGCTGATGTGGTTAGATCTGTGGGTGTTTCATCATTCACACCTTTGGCATTTGGCTTGTGTTGACGGAAGAAAATAAATTCATCCCTGAAAGTATTTCAAAGCAATAAAACAGCTGTCCAAAAAACCAAAATAGGTTCTAATTAAAATGTGCCTCACCTTTAGATAGGGAATGCTCCAAATGACTAAAGAGCACAAGTCCTTACCACCTCCTGTTCCCAGCAGCACGGCTGGCTGAGGCAAGAGCGGCTGATTGCTGGATGCAAACGTTTTGTTACCAGAACATCTCCCCTCATTACAATGGTAAGCATGTAATCTACTTAGAGATTTCAGTGATCTCATACAGGATTGTAGATGGGCTGGGCTATAGGAAGACTATGACCCAGTGAAGTGTTTGCTTCAGCCTGTCTGATGGATTGCACGTTCCTGTGAGGTAATCCAGTTGGAGTAAAATTCAGCTGGCTCAAATCTTTGCCCTACTAATTAATTCAGTTAATATGTACAGTGAGTAAGGTGAAATGGAGTAATGCTAGAAAAAAAAAAAGGGAAAAAAGGGGGTTCAACACCAGTGATAACAGAACTAGCTAAATAACACTCCCCAGTGACAGGTTTTATTCTGTTCATAGAACTCACTAGGTTTTTTCAAAATTGCCTAAGCAGTAAATAAATGTTTTTCCTGAGAACTTATACTTTGGCAGGAAAGGGCACCATCTTGTCACTGATCATATCCTCTCTCCCCCCTCCCCCCACCATCTTAGTAAATGGAACAAAATGAGTCAGTTTTTAGTGTTTGCTCCCAGAGAGAAGCAAGGCTGTGCTGGTTGGCAGGAAGCCCAGGGGCCAGTCTCATTTTCACTTTGTGCAGTCGGGCTTGCCCACCCCTAGCAGGTCACATAGGAGGGCTGCACTGTGGCCCATGCCATCATGCTGTTGTTCAACCCTGAATGATTTCCTGTTTCCCCCTTTAGGGTCCAAATCAAAGGTAAGAGTCACGTCACATCATTATTTGTCCTGAAGAAAGAGCTATGCTGAGAAGAAACAAATTCTCAAAAATATAAGGTCTCAAGCTTTGTTTTGCAAGCCCACCCCTCTTCAAATCTAGGTTCACTACCCCAGACAAACAATTTCTCAATACGTCATGCTGAGCTGGAAGCTGCCTGAAATTACTGCACTGAAGTCACTGAGAACAACAATGTACCCGTAATTCCAGCACTCCTCCAGGGCTCAGGTGTTTGGTCCAAGATTCATTTGTAATGCTGCAGTTGCTAAAGAACCAAGAACTCTTCTGAGGTAAAGCATTTAACACAGAACTAATTTTTTATGTGGAGAGATTTGCTCCTAAGCAGCATATGGGTTGACAACCGAACCTTGCCTTAGAAAAGTTTGCCCCTCCAACAAAGAATTCAGTCAGAGATAAAATAAATTGTTCTGGCATTCTTATTCGTGAGGTTATTGAATATTTCCCCTTTGAAAAGAAGCCATTTAAAAAATCAAACTCAATATATACTAATGCTATATATTGGACACAGGACTCAAAGGAATTCTAAGTAAGTTTGACAATGAAACTTAACTGGAGAGCAAAGAGGCCCTGCAGAGAGATCTCAACAATTAGAGGAATTGGCAAGTACCAATCATATGAAGCTCAACAGGGCAAAGTCCTGGATTCTGCACCTGGGATGGGGCAGCCCCAGATGTACAGNACCAGAGGATTTTTAGGCACTGGAACAGGCTCCTGAGGGCAGTGGCCACAGCACCAAGCTGGAGAGGGTTCAAGTGTTTGGACAATGCTCTCAGGCACAGGGTCTGATTCTCGGGGTGTTCTGTGTGGGGCCAGGACTCAATGATCCTTGAGAGCTTCTTCCAACTCAGCATATTCTATAATTCTAGGACATTTTAGTGAATGAGAAATAAGGATAGCACAGTCAGTAGTTATACGTAGCTGAGAACTGATGTATGTCTTTAACCAAGTAGCCACAGTCCTTATTCAGTCACTTCTCCTATTGACTTCCAAACAGGAGATCCTACAGTCCCTCTCCTGCTGATACTGTCATCAGAAGCAAAGTATGAGCATGTGAGCCAGGTCCCTGACACTGTTATGCAGGTCTCCAGCTGGACCTACTGACACTTCATGCACCCTTGATCAGGAAACCTGTTGAATTGGCTGGGGGAAAGAAGAGACAGATGGCCATCTGGGACTAGTACATCCTTACATACAGCTTGTGTGATCCAGAGGAACTTGGAGGCTTCCAGGAAAAATGACCTTTATCATCAAGTAGAAGTTATGAAATCTCTCCAATAAGTAAGTGAGAGAGTGTATAGTCTGCTCGTAATTGTTTTTGAGAGATGTACTTTAAAAATTTCCATCTTTATTATGCCAGTTACATTATGGATCACAAAATTATGCAGCAGAGCTATATGATGAGGGGTTAACATGATTTGATTAGCATGAATCTGAAATATACTTTTCAGGGTAATACATACTAAGACAGTATTTGCCAAAGGTAAGGTAACCCAAGCCACATAATTTCTCTTTTACAGACTCCACATTCATTGTCGTTTTCACAAAAATCTGCAAACCAACAAAGCCTTATTTTATACTCATGTTTGACCTGAAATAAGAAGGGCTGGTCCCACATTATGCCTTGCAAAGGATCTTTTGCAACCCAATCAATCCCTAATTTTCTGAAATTTATATAAGTCATTATTCAAAAATATTATCAAGAAAACATGAGGTTTACTGCAGAATAGCATGTTCAAAAAAAAGAAAGCTTTTGATCATCTTAGTTAAGGAAGAATCACTAACCATTTCCTTTCTATTACTCTGTGCAAAACCAATGTTTTCTTTTTTAAGGATTTTGTAAGTTGCAAGAAATGTTCTGTTTGCTTTGAATGGTAGAAACACCTTTTAACCCCAAAGCAGTGCATAAGCCAAATTCTCACTCTAAATCAAGTAATTGCAAAAGGTGGGGACCTCTGTGGGAGTTCAGGCACTCATCCCTTGCTGACAAAGGAGGGACTTGTTCCCAGGGTGTAGCAACACAAAATCTATTCCAATTAATACCTCTGATATACTTGAATAACTTATTTTTCCCTTGTAGGTTAAGATGTTCTGCTTTCCGGAGCTAAGGTTCACTGAGGATTGGTATTACTGCATCCTGCTGGTTAAACTTCCTACCCCTGCTCTTACTGGTCCAGCCCCCCTGAGTTCACCTTCCCTCCATCACAGCTGCTGGCACAGCCCTACTACTCTATGCAGAGCAAATTACACAGCTGCAACAGCACTGCCAGCTCAACACCCTGGATTTAACCTGACAAACACACCTGGCAGTGGAGAGAAAACAGCTGAGATTAAAATCATGTCATCACTCTCCTCATCCTGCCTGCCTTTCCTCCTTAAATTGTCTCTGCCCCAAAGATGACAAAATATTGGCAAGTATTAGACAGCTGGCATGCATAATCCATCCAATTTATTTTGCAGTCTGATTCTGTATGTCTACAGGACCAAAGGGAAGACAGAACCATGATATATGCTGACCCTGCACTGTCTCCACATAGCCACAAAATGTCACAGTGACAAGTGCTGTAGCTCCTGTTAGCAGCATGTGCACCTGGGGCTGAAGGGGTGTGTTTCCTTTGGACATTTGTCAAAACCTGTCACCACGTCTCCACTGCCTTGGTTACCCACAAAAATGGGCCATAATCAGATCTATTGCCTACTCTGCCTTGTACCCTTCCAACTGTTGGGCCTATTCACTTTGTGTAATTTCAGAGGAGGAAAAAAGACCTTCAGCTCTTTATTATGTGCTTGTATGGAGCCATGTAAGCGTTGGAGCATCTCAGCACTGCTGCAATATAAGCAAAGAGGGATTAATTAATAGGTTCAGAACATGGTCCTGAACAAAACAGCAGTGTGGTTTTGGAAACACTGTCAACAAGGGAAAAACACAAACAGTCAAGCAAAATCTTTTCTTGCTGTGAGGCATTTATTGATATCACAGAAATACCAGGGTCTTGAATTCATTATACAAAACACTTCCCCTTGACAGGCAAGCTGAGAAGGCTGTCCTTCCAGTTTAATCATGTGGGAGTGAGGGAGACAGAGGTCTTCAGTGGCCCCATCACTCTCCTTTATGGTTTGTATTTTAAGGAGAGATGGATGGAGAACCAAATACAGCTGAGGGAATTGTCCCAAGCTCTGTAGCCTCCAGAGGCTAGTTGAGAAAGGCTGTAACAGCACAACCAACAACATAAGACTTCACATATTACCACATTTTTTCTGTTTTCTGAATTCCCATGTTGTTCTACAAGTTCCACACTAAGAATTTTAGCAAGGGATTATAGGATGCCCTAATGCTAAATACGTAAGTTGTGAATGCAACCAAAAATAAGGATCATATTTTACTACAATACAGATAAAATGAGTTTGAAGTTCAAGTTTTACAGCCCTCAAGCCTAGTTTTTTCATATGAGAAGCAATGAAATAGGTACTGAACTGGAAACTTCCCTTATAACTATTCCTTTTAATTGGAAATAGGCTTGCTAGTAATAGTATTAAATACCAAAAAGAATGAAGAGCAGGGATCCAAGAAGCCTGAAATGAATAAATCTCTGCTATATAGCAACTAAATCCATAAGGTAGCATTGCCAAGACATAGTCTACTATAAAATATCACTGTTTTGTCCAGTACTATGTTTTTAGTGCCTCCAGAGTGAGAATGGTGCTATTTACTCACAAAGTTATTTATTACACACCATAACAATTCACAGTGTTACAGAAATTATTTGTGTGCATCTGAGATGACTTTCATTTATTCCAATACTCAGTAAAACTTTCCAAGATTCAACACAACTGAGTTACTTCAACATGAATGTGAGAAAAAGTTACTTACAGAACTTCACAGATTCAAAAGACTTCCAAAGAATACTCAGAGTTGAAGAGGTAAGAACACAGAGAAAAAAGATGAAAAGTAGAATATATGATTAACTATAAGAATTCTTTAATTTATAAAAATGACCTTACAAAAAGATTGAAAGATTGATCTAAAATGCAACATAATTAATATCAAAATTGTATTACTACTTCATAATTAAGGAAAGAACTGGCATACTCCATAGATTCACATTCAGCCAGGCAATACAAGCATGCTCTGTCACTTCCATTTAGTAACAGGCTCATTACTCTCCTCACCAGTTAATTACATAAAACCCCTCCCGTCTTCCATAATGTTTTTACAGAAGAAGCCAAGTCTAAAGATAGACTTGGCTATCTTTAGTTTTCTAAAGATAGGCATTTTTTGGTAAAAGCAATTTTTATTTTCTGTTCTAGGTCTGGGTAAGGTTTGATCTATCACATCAGTTATATGGCCTTTTTTGTTACTGAAGGAACTATTAACTCCTTGTTTGCCTTCTCAACCATATTTACTAAATCTTCATGAATAATAGATACTAAGCAAAACATAAGAGTTCATGCGCATGACTAACTTGGCTGAAAACATCCATACAGTAATCTTACTAAAAATACTAAAAGGTTTAGGTAATTGCAGAGTTGGCTTGAGATGCAGAACTAAAATATTAGTCATAGATTTATGAAAATACTCCACCACGCTTAGGGAAAACACAGAAAAAGCACATGACTTTTATTTAAAAGGTTTTCTATCCCTGCCCTTTCCTACACAAGACTACATTGTTTTTAGTGTCAGGATTAGTCTTCCTAGTTCCTGTAGCTTATATTTTTTTCTGCATATCGTTCATGATTTTCCTTGTGACCATCTCTCTGGACCTGGCAGCTCCTGTTCTTTTGTGTCAATCATTTCTGTGTACATTATATCCACAGCAGTTCTTCAGTTTCTGACCTTTGGTTATGACCTGAGGGGCAGCCTCCAGTCAGCCTCAGTCCCACGGCGATCAGTTTATTAAAATATGTGCTCACATGTTAAAGCCTTCAAATTCTTCTGGATATGTTACTGGAGAAAATTTGGCAAAGAGTAGCAGCAGTAAAACTTGCTGCTGTTTCAAGATAAAACGGTTGCCCCTTGCAAAAGTTGCTCCTTTCACTTGTGGACAGGACTTTTTGCTGCTGACCATGGAAGCAGAGCTTGAGCTGGGGCAAGGAACCACCTTTCACAGCAGGGGAGAAGTGGCTTCTTCTACACTGAGGTTGAAAATGCTGGTCACAGTGTGCAATTCTGTCACAAGGACAAAGAGAGGGAGAAAGCCCATCAGAATTTATGGCTAGCACTGATTTTAAAGAATAAAATACATACAGTGTTTGTATTTTGTACATTCGTAATTTTCATAAGCACAACTAAATTGGGTGGTTTTCCACTTAGGCATCTAACAGGTTTATATATAAGACAGAAATATCCTTATCTGTCCAATAGGTTAAAATATTGTAGATTTACTTTCTTGACAATGTTTTCTGTAAGCAACACCTGAGACTAGAAGGCATCTCTGGCAATTGTCCTGTCCAACCCCTTGCTCTAGGCAGGGCCACATAGAGTGGGCTGTCCAGGGCCCTGTTCAGACAGGCTTTGAGTACCTCCAAAGGTGGAGACTCCAAAACATCTCTCAGCAGCTTGTCACAGAGTTTTACCACCTTCAGGTTAAAAGAGCTATTTTCCAATGTTTAAATGGAAATTCATGTATTTTAGCTCCTGCCTGTTGCCTCTTGCCTTTCACTGAGTTTCACTGAGAAGAACCAGGAACCCAGCTTCTTGACTCTCCCACCAGATTTTTTCCACATTCATAACATCCCTCTTGAGTCTTCTCCAGGCTGGAGAGCCCCAGCTCAGTCAGCCTGGCCTTGTTCATCAGGTGTTCTAATTCTTTATTCACCTTCATGGCCCTTTGCTGGACTCCCTCCTGTAGGTAGGTGCGTGCCTTTCCTGTGCTCAGGAGCCCTAGGCTGCACACAGCTCTCCAGATGCGGCCTCTTACCAAACTCTGGTTTACAGCAAGAACTGTATTCTTCAAATACAGTTCCAGTTCTCATGAAGAGGTCAGTCTGAATGGAGGGATACAGATTTAGTGTTATTAAACTGATTTTAGGTATCAGAGCTGCAAAAACAAACCACATAAGCCCTTGGGCATTGTTACAAGATGAGTCAAAGGCTATGCCTATCTGCCAAATGCAAGAGGGCCAGGCGTCAGTCTGAGGCTGCTGGCATGATTGACCGTGCTGATTAGCTGCTGGCTCACAGCTCTGCTCCAGCTCCTCCAGCCGGCTCCCTCCAAAGCAGGGCTTGGATGTGAGTAGGGAGGTGGCTGACCACAACGACCACTCCCAAAAGACAAGTTAAATGGGACTTGAGAGACACCAAACAATGGTGTTAGCTCCTCAGCAGGGAACTCTATTGTTCAAGAGCCATTGGCATTACAAGTCACAGCACTGCTGGAATATTTGTTCACATCCAGTCCTTACCAGTTTCAATTTGGAAGCAGAGGGGAAGTCTAAAAACGGGCAAAGTGATGCTACAAACTCTGATATGAGCTGTCAAACACACCTGACAGGGAAGGAGTAAAGAAGCTCATGCTTCTTAGTCTAGACATAATTATCATGATTCACATCTAGTATCTTACCATCTACTCAAGGAGATTAAATTTTAATTAATTGCTAATTACTAATGACTGGTCTATAACAGATAATATTTATTCTCAAAGGAAAATTGAAATTAGATTTATTATTATTCCTTTTAGTATGCATGTGCATTTACCCACACGTTTAGGATAAAATTATCAAGATCAGAGATATTTTTAGAACAATGTGTCTTAAGAATGTATGACAGCCATGGCATACAACTTCTAAAAGATCCTTCACCCAGCTCTTGATTTTTCAAGATGCTATTTGATACTGAGAGGTTGGAATCAAAATAATGCTGTTGTTACTCCATCCACAAGATACAACATTTGCAAATTCCATTTTCTGACTATGCTTTCAGATAGTAGCTCAGTTCTGGTTATTACATCCCATGCTCCAAAAAACCCTATTGCTTTCTACCATTTAGAAAGGCTGGAAGAAATGTTAACAGCATCAGGACTCTGCAAAAATAGCAGGGATAAAGTAAATTAAGCAGGGAGCATTCTGGTGAACATGAATATTGGTGAGGAAGGGAAGTGAGAAACCTTCTTCCTGATCCCTGCAGGGAGGGAGGGGATATTTTTGTAACTAAAACCCACAGTTTACAGAACTGCCATTTCTTTTAAGCCGACTGCTGCATGAGTCAACAATTTGAAGGCTCAAGTTTCAAAGAGTACCAGTGTTAGCAAGCTCCTTATCCAAAGGAGTGGTGATTTTGAATCTTCAAAGACTCAGAACACAAATTCAACACAGAGAAACCTTTGAGTGGCATTTCAAAGAAAGTTTGGGACCTCACTATGATGTAAATGCATCTTCGATGTAGAAAAAAACAGGAAGGGTAGTGCTTCCCAACTTGGCAGTTTTCAAGATAACAAGTACGTTCTAAATGGAGATCTCCATGCATAAACGTCTTTTCTACATCTAGAGAAGGAGCTGCTTACAACCCGGCAGCCAGTAGATTGATTGAATCAATCTTTCTTTCTGTTTTGTACCCCCATTCTTTCAGAGGAGACAGCAGGACACCTTTTAGGCTGGCAGCATTTCTCTTCTAGTTTTTTCTTGTTTGCATTCCTGAACGCAACTCCAAGCTCCTGCTTTGAGTACTTTCAATCCAAGGAGCAATCACTCAGGACATCATACTGTGGATAGCCAGTCAAAACAATTCACACATCAAACAGTCCTCTCTAAACCTTGGTGTTTTAATCACCTCCAATCAAAGAGCCATGAAGACAGGAGGCATGGGCATCCTTCCAACAAAGAGAAAGGTCACTCTGTGAGACTGTGCCTGTTGCATCACTTGGCCAGCAAGGACCAAAAATGTGAGTGGGTCCAGCTATCAGAGGTTCAGTTTTCATTCAGAAGGAAAATTCCCTGAATTGTTTGCATTCATAAGCAACTATTCTAGAAAACATAGAATAACACAATATTAGGAGTTGGGAAGGACCTTAAAGATCATCTAGCTCCAACTCCCCATGCCATGAGCAGGGACAATTCCCACTAGGTAACAGCTCAACTCCTAATCCAGCCTGGCCTTGACACTTCCAGGGATGGGGCATCCACAACTTCTCTGGGCAATCTGTGCCAGTGCCTCACCACCCTCACAGTAAAGAATTTATTCCTATATTTAGCCTAAATTTCCCCACTTTCAGTTTGTGCCCATTACTCCATATTCTATCCTCAAATGACCTAAACCCCAAGTCAACACTCAAGCAAGGATATGAGCACAGGCACCACATGCTGTTAAAAATGAACAGTCAGGGAGCTGAGCAAACACAGACATTTGCAGTGCAACTTTGCATTAGATGTACCCAGTCAGTAAAAAGGCTCTGATGATTTCATTTGAAACAGGACACAGACACCCACAACAAGCACATATCCAAAATTTATAACTGGAGTATCTGAAGAGCAACAAATGCCAAGGAAATAGAGAATTTGAGGTAAATTTCTATGATCCAGCAGTGGAGGAGGTTTGGGAAATAGCAATAGGAAATGAAAAATAAAGATGAAGGGGTACAGTGAAAATGAAGAAAGTTTACAAGAATGAGAGCTGAAATCCTACCTTTCCTGCAGGCCACAGGTCTGAGGTCATTGACTCCAGCTGAGCCAAGGAGCTCACTGAAGGAGCACTGTTAACAGTCCACGCAAGGTTTGATGTAAAACTGAAAGACTTAGTGTGTTAAAAGCCCCAAGGAGAGAAAAAGCATTTTAAGACAGAGCAAAGTTCAGCTGAGCTGGGG
Source organism: Drymodes brunneopygia (assembly GCA_013400955.1). Taxonomy (NCBI): domain Eukaryota; kingdom Metazoa; phylum Chordata; class Aves; order Passeriformes; family Petroicidae; genus Drymodes; species Drymodes brunneopygia. The sequence goes on from VZTZ01033075.1 coordinate 45,293, forward strand.
TTTTTAGGACTAAGAATATAAAAAGCTATTACTGACTTTGTCCCTATAATCCGCTGACACACTAGAGGAATCTGAGAAAGAAGATCCCTGGAGCCTTTTGTTTTCCTGGGAGCAACACCCAACCAGTGTGTGTGCTGACATATTTCTACCCAGAATGAAGGGTTGGGAAAGACTGTGATTTGCATGTTTCTGAAGAGCTGGTCAGTAGTTGCATCAGGGAGAAACAGCTTGGGGAACACCACAACAGCTCTGTTGTTGTGCCTGCGTGCTGTCTGGCTGTGCCCTGCTTCAGCACATTTGCACAAGCAGCTACAAAGGGGTGAAATGGGGGATCAGACCAAGGATAGCACTGATGTGTGTCACTGGGAGTAACATCACTGGCACTGGTGGAGGGCTAGAGTGACATGAACAGCTGTGGCTAATGCACTTGATTTATGGATCATGAAGAGCACTGGCACATTTTTGTGCAGCCACCAGTCTGCAGAGGAAGGAGAGAAATTTCAGAAGGATTTTATACCGAGTAATAAATGCCTTTCACAGATTTATGAACAATAATAAAACTCAAATAAAATCACTGGAAAGCCTGGGTAACGTGGCAGGCTTCAAAAGTTTCTCATGTGAGCATTTTATACCTTTTCTTTCAGTGTAAAACATAATTTCTGCTGAATCTTTGCCCTTTACTTTGCTAAGCCAATTTCCTCAGAAAAGAGATGGGGTTTTTTACCATTTTGCAAACCAGTCACCAAGGATTTTGAAAATATTTTGAAGTATTTTTTCCTTTTCTTTTTCTTCCTTGTTAGGGAGGAGAAAAGAAAAATATAATAATCTACTTGAACTGTGTGGAATAAGATAACATCAGAAGGAAGTTAATCATTCATCATATTCCTACACTCCAAAAAGAGACAAAACAAGCAAAAAGGTCAATGACTTACATATAACATAAGTTTGAGCAATAGGAAGGTCTGATCAGAAAAAAATTATGTTCAAGGTATTACATTGCTATAAGAAGAAGAAAATAACAAATAAAATGACAACAACAACAGAAAAACTTCCCTACAATAACAAATTATTTACCAGAAACGCATTATGGTTTTTGTTAGATTCACATACTGTTTGTGGTGCAGACAATGTAATTTTTTACTTCTAAACTTTTATGACACATAACAAATCTTGCGCTACTTATCAGACGGATTTCATGCAGTCTGGTTCTTTTTGTAATTCTCATGTCAGAATTTTACAACAGATTATTTTCCACTCTATTGATCACTGTATCTCTGATGCATCATGGAAAATTAATTCATTTTATGAAGTTACTGTGGTTTGGCTTAAAGTAAAAAAGTGGGGGGTTTACAACATCTATAAAACATTTTCCTTTCTGTTTAAAATAAAGTTTTACTGGAGTTTACACTGAAGGAAAAGTTTGCCAAGCTAAGATAGATGGTTGGCATATGCTCTATACATAAATTGATGCAGAAAGATTGTTCCTTCTGTGAAAGGTGCAGCTCAAAGAAGAAATGTTAAAAGTTTCAGGAAATCTCAGAGCTTTATAAAGAACCTGCCATAAACCTTTCCACATCTGAAATGACTAAAAACAGCATTTTCCTTTATTTGCCTGTACTCTACCTTTTGTTCCTGGAGCCTCCTCTGTGCAGGTTTTGTCAGAGCAGCTCACCAGATGTGTCTTGGTAGGCAGTAGTGGGGGAACCCAAAAGCCACAGCCAGGTTGGGAGCTGGGACAGGCTTAACTGGGACAGAGTTTGGAAGAAGGCTTGGGGGGAGAGAGAGCTGAGTGGTGCAGCCTTACTTGTGGACTGGGAGGGGCTGCAGAAAGGCAGTCTGTGTGATCCAGGAACCAAGGGTCTGGGTGAAGTGAAAGTTAATCCAAAAAATGCACACTGGACCCAGTTTGGGGCAGGGATAGACACATTGGAGCATTGTTCATCTCTCATCACAATCTTNAAAGGGTCACATCATACTGAGTTCTTGGTCATGATCTTCAAAGAAGGATACTTACAGAAGCATCCTGAGAACTAAAATCATTATGGAAAATTAAAGACTTAATAAAGACATTAGACCCATTATGACCTCTCTGAGGTTTTGTCCCTGCTGTACAGGGTTCCCTCCCTGTGCTGCCCAGGATGCAACTGCACATTTATCTCCTCAATCAAATTAAACACACGTAAAAGCAGTGTTGCAGAGCCTGCATTTATTCTGTATTTACACACAGCTCAAAAGCCTTTCCTTGTGCTCCTGGCTGTTTGAGGCTGTGGGTCTGTGAGCAGTAGGACAAATGGTGNTTTCTACCCAGAATGAAGGGTTGGGAAAGACTGTGATTTGCATGTTTCTGAAGAGCTGGTCAGTAGTTGCATCAGGGAGAAACAGCTTGGGGAACACCACAACAGCTCTGTTGTTGTGCCTGCGTGCTGTCTGGCTGTGCCCTGCTTCAGCACATTTGCACAAGCAGCTACAAAGGGGTGAAATGGGGGATCAGACCAAGGATAGCACTGATGTGTGTCACTGGGAGTAACATCACTGGCACTGGTGGAGGGCTAGAGTGACATGAACAGCTGTGGCTAATGCACTTGATTTATGGATCATGAAGAGCACTGGCACATTTTTGTGCAGCCACCAGTCTGCAGAGGAAGGAGAGAAATTTCAGAAGGATTTTATACCGAGTAATAAATGCCTTTCACAGATTTATGAACAATAATAAAACTCAAATAAAATCACTGGAAAGCCTGGGTAACGTGGCAGGCTTCAAAAGTTTCTCATGTGAGCATTTTATACCTTTTCTTTCAGTGTAAAACATAATTTCTGCTGAATCTTTGCCCTTTACTTTGCTAAGCCAATTTCCTCAGAAAAGAGATGGGGTTTTTTACCATTTTGCAAACCAGTCACCAAGGATTTTGAAAATATTTTGAAGTATTTTTTCCTTTTCTTTTTCTTCCTTGTTAGGGAGGAGAAAAGAAAAATATAATAATCTACTTGAACTGTGTGGAATAAGATAACATCAGAAGGAAGTTAATCATTCATCATATTCCTACACTCCAAAAAGAGACAAAACAAGCAAAAAGGTCAATGACTTACATATAACATAAGTTTGAGCAATAGGAAGGTCTGATCAGAAAAAAATTATGTTCAAGGTATTACATTGCTATAAGAAGAAGAAAATAACAAATAAAATGACAACAACAACAGAAAAACTTCCCTACAATAACAAATTATTTACCAGAAACGCATTATGGTTTTTGTTAGATTCACATACTGTTTGTGGTGCAGACAATGTAATTTTTTACTTCTAAACTTTTATGACACATAACAAATCTTGCGCTACTTATCAGACGGATTTCATGCAGTCTGGTTCTTTTTGTAATTCTCATGTCAGAATTTTACAACAGATTATTTTCCACTCTATTGATCACTGTATCTCTGATGCATCATGGAAAATTAATTCATTTTATGAAGTTACTGTGGTTTGGCTTAAAGTAAAAAAGTGGGGGGTTTACAACATCTATAAAACATTTTCCTTTCTGTTTAAAATAAAGTTTTACTGGAGTTTACACTGAAGGAAAAGTTTGCCAAGCTAAGATAGATGGTTGGCATATGCTCTATACATAAATTGATGCAGAAAGATTGTTCCTTCTGTGAAAGGTGCAGCTCAAAGAAGAAATGTTAAAAGTTTCAGGAAATCTCAGAGCTTTATAAAGAACCTGCCATAAACCTTTCCACATCTGAAATGACTAAAAACAGCATTTTCCTTTATTTGCCTGTACTCTACCTTTTGTTCCTGGAGCCTCCTCTGTGCAGGTTTTGTCAGAGCAGCTCACCAGATGTGTCTTGGTAGGCAGTAGTGGGGGAACCCAAAAGCCACAGCCAGGTTGGGAGCTGGGACAGGCTTAACTGGGACAGAGTTTGGAAGAAGGCTTGGGGGGAGAGAGAGCTGAGTGGTGCAGCCTTACTTGTGGACTGGGAGGGGCTGCAGAAAGGCAGTCTGTGTGATCCAGGAACCAAGGGTCTGGGTGAAGTGAAAGTTAATCCAAAAAATGCACACTGGACCCAGTTTGGGGCAGGGATAGACACATTGGAGCATTGTTCATCTCTCATCACAATCTTCTTTCTAGCTCTTGGAAGCACAGCAATCTCCAAAAGAGGTTTTCTCTCATACTTCCAAGTATTACAAGTTAATGAAAAACNCTCCAAAAAAAGGGTCACATCATACTGAGTTCTTGGTCATGATCTTCAAAGAAGGATACTTACAGAAGCATCCTGAGAACTAAAATCATTATGGAAAATTAAAGACTTAATAAAGACATTAGACCCATTATGACCTCTCTGAGGTTTTGTCCCTGCTGTACAGGGTTCCCTCCCTGTGCTGCCCAGGATGCAACTGCACATTTATCTCCTCAATCAAATTAAACACACGTAAAAGCAGTGTTGCAGAGCCTGCATTTATTCTGT
>VZTZ01033075.1:62190-100102 GCA_013400955.1 Drymodes brunneopygia
GGTATATGTTAGCATAAGTTACTCCTGCAGACAAAGTTTTCGTTTCAAACACACAAACTTTCTGTGTGTCATACTGGCTGTTTCATGGAGTCTTGGTGTCTTTCTTATCCTCCACATACAAAACAAAAATTGACATATTTCCCTACCACACACTGCTTGGAAGCAGTCATGATGTTTCTGGGAAGCTCAGGTATTGCAGTAATGTTGGAAAGGAACAAAACAAGAAAGAAAAGGACATGACTCTTCCCTTTCTATGCCAGAAGCAGCAGGAGTAATTCTAATTCATTGTAAAGCAGCTGAGCTTCTGAAAACTGATTTTATCTGAAGCTATTCCTGAACCACGAAACTTGTCTGAGTATTCTGAGCTGCACACAAATTCAGATCCAGCATCCTGTTTTAAATGCATGGCTAAACCTGGTCTTTGAGAATAGAAAAGCTTATGTTTTAACAATTATAAATATGCAACACCGTCAAAAAAAAAGAGAAAAAGTTAAATTATTTATGATTATGACATGGAAGCATCTCCTGCATGTATTTTTTGGGGATAAGGTCCATGTATGGGTGTGCAATGTAATGATGCCAGCAGGCACTGGACTGGAGCATCTGACTTAGATCCCTTTGAAGGAAATCTGATAAACATATGAACAACTTGGAGGAAAAACACAGCATATGGTAAACAGGGAAACAAAATCTCCTCAAAGCAAATTGCTAATACAGACACTGGCTGAAAGATGCGTAAACACATTAGGTACTACTGTCTTTTTCCTGATGAGTTTTATGAGCAAATGCTTTCCTTGGAAACTGCTACAATTACATTTCTAAAAGGAAACTCTGCAGCTTTCAATACTCCAGCCAGAAATACACATTTTCCAGGAACCAAATACTCAGGAGAGTGACATGCTTTAGTTAAAAACTTGCAGAAGTTTGAATGAAAGAGGTCTTGGAGCATGAGAGCTCCAGTCCTGCCTTCCTTGATCACAGAGACAGGTACTGTGGCATTCTTGTGAACATAAAACATGGAATTAACCAACCTGTTAGTGAACAAATCTTTGGGCAGATTTAAATAACACCAACTTATGTCACAAGCCCCTGTAAGTGTAGAAGGAAATAAGGAGTTCTAGTTCTCTACTGTTGCATCTATTTTGGGCAGTAGAGAATTAATTGCAGTTACTGAAGATAATTCCATATGAAAAATAATAATCCTGTTTTTCTGAGTAGAAAAACCAACCATCCATTGACCAGTCCACGTCATCTACCTGGACTTCTGTAAGGCTTTTGATGTGGTCCCAAGGGACATCCTTAACCCTAAATTGCAGACACATGGATTTGAAAGGTGGACTATGAAGGAACCGGCTGGAAGGACACAGCCAGAGGGTTGTGGCCAATGGCTCTATGTCCAAGTGGAGGCTTGTGATGGGTGGTGTCCCTCAGAGCTCTGTCTTGGGACTGGTGCCTTTTAATATTTTTATCAATGACACAGACGGTGGGATGAAGCACACCCTCTTCAGGTTTGCAGATGACACCAAACTGATGTGTGCAGCTGACAACAGAAGAACAGCACACAATCCAGGACCTGCACAAGCTCAAGAAATGGGCTAAGAAGAACCTCATGCAGTTTTACAAGGCCAAGTGCATAGTGCTGCACCTGGCTTGGGGCAATCCCAGACATGAACACAAACTGGAGAAGTCACTGAGAGCAGCCCTGCCCAGAAGGACTTGGGGGTGCTGTGGGTGAGAGGCTGGACATAACCCAGCCATGGCACTCACAGCCCAGGGAGCCAAACGTGTCCTGGGCTGCATCCAGAGCACCAGCCTGCATGCACTGCATCCACGTACAGCAGGTCAAGGGAGGGCATTCTGCCCTCTGTTCTGTCTCTGTGAGACCCCACCCAGAGTGCCACATCCACCTCTGGGGCTGCCAGTATGAGAAGGGCATAGACGAGGCCACCGAGATGATCAGAGGGTTGGAGCATTACTTCTGTGAAGACAGGCTGAGAGAATTGAGGCTGTTCAGCCTGAAGGAAAGAAGGCTCTGGGGGCACCTTGTTGAGGTCTTTCAGTACTTAAAGGGGGCTTATGAAAAAAAGGGAGAGGAACTTTTTATATGGGCAGATAGCGATAAGACAAGGGGGAATGTTTTTAAATCAAAAGATGAGAGATTTGGAAAAGATATTAGGAAGAAATTCTTTACTTAAAAGACAGTGAGGTAATGGAACATGTTGCCCAGAGAAGTTGTGGATGCTCTATTCCTGGAGATGTTCAAGGCCAGATTGGATGAGGCCCTGGACAACCTGACCTAGTGTGTGGCATCCCTGCCTGTGGTGGTGAGAAATGGGTGATATTTAAGTTCCCTTCCTGATGGAACCATTCTATGATTCTCTGATCCCACGTGGAAGTTTTGCAGACACACTCAGCCATGGCTGCTCCATGCATCCCCACTGTGTTAGATTTCAAAAAAATCCAGGATTACCCAAGCATGTTGGAGACACTTTTGTGAAGATGACAAGAAATCAGTGCATTCAGATGTAGGGGCAAATTAATTGTAAAAGAGAGACTGCAGCTTATTGCCAGATGGTGAACTGCCAGGTTTGACACATCTCATTCTTGTGAGGCATCTACACTGTGCTGCAAACTGCTGCTAACTGTGTGAAACACTCCAATGCCAACTGCAGCACAAGATGAGAGCTTTCCAAGAGCATTGGATGAAATCCACTCCTCTACCTAAATTTTTGCTATTACATTTTAAATATATTCTGGCTATGATTAACATGAACCTCTCTTGATGTGGCTTCTTGTTATGAGCAAGATGTTTCTCTGTGCATCCTCTAAAGCACAGAATATAAGCCAAGTGTTTCAGAAGCATATTCATTGTCTCACCCTGGGAATTGCCACAGTAAAATATTAAATACAGTCAGGCTGAAATAATAGCTACTCTAAGGGCTCCATTGTGTTATCAATCAAATACAGATGGACCAATTAATATTACGCAAACTCAATATCTAGCCAGAAAAATTTCTATTAGCTAAGGTCACAACAGAAAATGCCTCCCAGAAAATAAAGGATAGTTAGGCTAAAAAGGCTTAAAATCTCCCAAAGCAAAATTGTAAATGTAAATTTAAACTACAGATTCATAGCAAGCTCTAAAATATTTTTTTAGTAAAATTATTTGGGACTCCTAATGAGCCTACTAAATACATGTATTTGTTGGGCATCGTAAAGAATTTGTATGATGTGCAAAAAAACCAAAAAGAAACACATTCATACAACTACACAGTTTAAAAATTCTAGTATAATTCAGGATTCATATACTTTTTTCAGACCTTAATAAAACCAAGAAATCTGACCTGCATTATGATATCTTCCTTGACTGTTATCAAATTCTGTATGTGCTACCTCTTAAGCTTAGCTAAAAACATGGCATGAAAAGTAAACTTCTACCTCGAAGGCAAGTTGAACATTTGATGCCTACAATGAATAGATCTTCAGATGAACAAATAATCCTGGGCTCCTTTATAGTACTAGTGAAGAGAAACACATTTTAGACATAATTCACCTCAGCCACCTTGAGAAGTGAATTATATCCAAAACCTGTCTCTTTCTACTCCGTCATTTATTGCTATCAGTAGAGGGTCATTAGCTCAAACCATGCAAAAATGAGATCATTTCCATCAACTACACTAAGATTAGCTCAATAGGTGAGAGGATGGTGCTAATGGTGCCAAAGTTGTGGGTCTGATCCCTGCATACACACTCCCAACCCATTCACTTATGAGTCGGACTTGATGATCCTTCCAGCTCAGACGGTTCTGACTCTGTGTCACCAGAGGTTCAAAAGAATTATATCAAGCCTTGAAAAAACACAAATAATATAAAAATTATTATGCATTCACTCATGGATTTACTTTCTCTTCCTATTACCTAGAAAATATTCCTTAGGTCTCTTGACCTGATTTCAGCAGGTGCTTGTTTGCTCTGCTAGCCCTGACATGTAGGAATAACAGCCACTGGATCATAGAATGATAAAATGGTTTGAGTTGTAAGGGATTCTAAAGATCTTCTCATTCCAACTCCCCTTCCGTGGGCAGGGACATTTCCCCCCTACTAAACCATGTTGCTCAAAGCACCACCCAATGGGACCTTGAACACTTGCAGGGGTGGGGCAGCCACAGCTTCTCTGGGCAGCCTGTTCCAGTGTCTCACTACCCCCATAGTAAAGAATTTCTTCCTAAAAATAATCTGAATATCTCCTCTTTCTGTTTAAAGCTGCTGTCCCTTGTCCTTTAACTTTCCTGTTAACAATATATCAAAAATCTCTCCATGAAACAAAAATTAGAAATAAGCCATCCTCATGAGTACAGCGTTATAAATACAAACCAGATCTGGTAGTATCAAATGGAAGCCTTAGCATTTGCTCCAGTAACAAGAAGGAGAAGCTTGCCCCAGGCCACTTAAACTACTCGCCAGTGGGTCCCACTTGACACCTGCTGGTGATCCCACACTCACTTGCACACACTCACTTGCCCCAGTTGCTGGCCCCACGGACACACAAGCCCAATGACAAGGGCTCTGACTCCAGCTGCTCATGCTCAGACCCTCATTCACATGCACACAGAGTAAATTGAAATGGCACCCTGTGCCTCTGATGGTACCAAAGCACTGACCAACAGCAAAACTTTGCATAGACTGTTCAAATGTAGACACAAAATTATCTAAATGCACTATATTAGTTAAACACTACAAGTGAGGAACAGGTGGCTGGAATTGCCTTTTTTATATGTTTAATTCACAAGCAGATGGAGGGTTAGATGCATAAAAAGGGGAGTTACTTAAAATGAACGATTATTTGGCTATATCTAGTCACAGTCTACTGAATTCAACACAGGCTATTATTATCTTTACAACTGGGTAATACTGTGGCTACTCTACCAAATGAATAAGCTACTCAAGCCTGCCACAAGAGCTGTAAGAAACCGGCCCTTGGTATCAGTCACCATTAGCACCACTGGAAAGCTGACTGCCCTTTCCCTGCCTTCCCTGCAAATCCACATTCCTCATCTGCTGCTCAGCACAACAATAAAACCAATCTGTTTACAAAGAATAACAACCCCTTTTGAGATGTGCATGCAGAGAGGTGATAAAACTACTTGAGAAAGAAGAGTAAGACAAGCTCAGCAATCTACTAGCCTTATTTTTTTAAATAGGGCCTGTTTCTTTATGGTGCGTGGAGGAAACAGAATTCTTATTCCCTATGAAAATGTTTCAATAAAGCAGCCTATTTGTTTTGCATATGTCTCACCCAGCAGCACAAGAAAGGAAAAATTCATGGATGTGTAGACCTCAGTATTGCAATCTGACAAAGAGCCTCTCAAAATGATGTGGCCTCGCCCTTCCCTTGCCTGCACTGCAGCAAACACTCCCATAACACAGCACAGCTGCTCTGCTGCTCGACCAAGTGTCCCTGCAGCAACGGTGGTGAAAACAGCCAGCAATGCATGCTGCAAGCACTAAACCCAGGAAGGCTACTGCCTCTGCCAGCACTGGGCTGAGCTGTGTCTTTCCTTTGGAAATCCACCAGTTACATTCCACAGTCTTAGGAGAAGAGAGAGGTTCTAATAAAACACTTTAGTCTCTTTCTCAATCAGTTTTATAAACTGCCTCCTTGAAGGATTTTGAGATGTATACACTCAACTTGGCTACATGCCACAGTGGGTGGATTCCCAGCTAAACTCTTCAGGACTATAATGATTCAAGCTATTCCAAATAACTATAATGCTGCTCTTTAATTTTCATCTATTGTCATGAAATGGCTTTTTCTTTGCACAGGTTTGTAGAGCTTTAATACCAGGGTCAACATACTTCTTAATGCTTTGTTCTTCTAAGTAGAATAATCCTCTTCCATTGTCTCTTTTAATGCTGTCTTCTGACATTAGCAATATGCAAATATTGGGCTGAAGATTACTGTGCTCTATTTTTGCTGGCTGTTTTCCTGAGAAAAATATTCTATTTATGGCACATGTTGACACATCTGATTCCAATTTTCCTTCCAGGGGAAGCCTGCCATACTGCTGTATGCAAAAGCAATCGTGCCAGGGCTTTGTTTCAGACAGCACCCCAGCCTGTGGGCCCTCTCTGCTATCTGGGGAGGCAATCCTTGTTTAATTTCCCAGTTTATCCTCAGCTTCCTCAGAAGATGTCCCCAGAACCACCACTGGGGTCATGGCCAAGGATAATACCAAGAGGGAGACAATGCTTCTCCTGCTTAAGGACTTGTTCTCCACCCACTATTCTGGAATAGGAGTGTCCACACATGGAATTAATCAGGGGTAAGTCCCTATACAGACAAGCCCTTACACTGAACACACCAATATGAAGGATGCTGAGGCTTCCAACCACATCCTGAGTACTAGATGTTCATCACAGAATCCCTCAGCACTGAGCCTTTTTGCTGCAATTTATACCTGAGCCTTCAATCTTTGCAAAGATCAAAAAGTGCATACCTGCATTTCTGCTATTAACTTCTTAATTAAGGCTTTTTACAATTATTATAAATGTGATAGCTGTCATTATTCACCTGCACACTTAAAAAGCCTTTGAAAATAACAGATTCTTCTCCACAGTACTACTGTAAAGCAGGTTATGAAAATGTCTCACACTGCAAATGTTTCACACCTGTGTTCAATCCCTGCTTTATTTTTCTCTTGCTAGCTGAGCTGACACAACACTGAGCAGCCTTTTTTTTTTTTTTTTTGTGGGAAGTCATGAGTAGCAATTGGGAAAATGATTCAATGTGATGACCTTGTGAATTCCTGTGGGACTCCGTGTTGAAAGCATACTTTTTTCTACTTTCCCATTTTTGGACAAAATTGAAGGCAAAGATCCAGGTTCAATTCCCAGTTACTGCTATGTAAAACTGGAGTAGCTCCACCGAAACCATGGGTATTAAACTAGATTTATGCTACTTTGAGAGCAGACTTTGCACAGCAGACTTTGTGGTCAGTGCTTGACCATAAAGCTTTTTGACCAGGGGATTTTGTAATCACATTTCCCAGAATTCTTTTCAAATGAACTTCAGAAGTCACTTTGACAATGCCACATTTTTCTTTTAAAAATATTTATTTTGATTAGTAAGCAAATGCACATGTAATCTTACAAGTACAAAGTAGAATAAAGCTAGAGTAAGGAACCAGCAAGTCTGAGTTACTTTCATTTACTCCCTCATGTTTGCCTAAGGTTGCAATCAGATAGCCCCAGTGGAAGGAGCTGGGTGTGTTACTGTGTTGCTTTTTGTGGTCTTCAGGTAGGATAGGATAGGAAAATGATGAATCCCATTTGGGTTTTTCAACCTCACAAGTAGGAACCCACCTGCAGGTTTAATTTCTAGTGCTGTGACAGTCAGTATTCTTCAAATCTTTGAGCTGTCAAAAGCACTCCAGAGTTTATTTATACATTTCCTTCACTCCTGCCCCCTCTCTCACACGCAAGCACTCCCAGGTCTCTATCTTTAAACTTGCAGGCAGTTTGGATAGTTAGTGGAAATCACCAGATACTTTTAACCTCAAGTCTAAAAAAAACCCCAACAAAACACTGTGAACCTAACTTTAGCATATGTTCATAGCATAGCTGTGAAAAACCTGTGAATGTCTGTAGAGTCTGGAGACTTGTGAATTTTCATAAAAGCTTGAGCTGCTTAACATAGGCTTTTTCTGAAAGTTTCAGTTACCCCAGTCAGCTCTCATTTGTGTCCTGCTATGCAGTAGCACCCTGCCAATGGATATGGCAGAAGATGAACAAAGTATGGGAAAGATTGGAGAATATCTCTAATGTTGTAAATGCAATAGTTCTGTTGAATATGCATCACAATGTCCACACCAACTCCGGTATTTAGGAATGGAGGAAAAGGGCAGTAACGCCTACTGTGAAATATCCCATCTTTATTCAGAAATCACCTCTACCCTTGGGTAACAAACACATTATCAAAGGTGCAGAGCAAACCAGATATTGAGCTGTGCAACTAGACAGAGCTTGAATCAACTTTTGCATGTTTATGTAATATAAATCAATTTGAGTAAGTCTTTCATTCTTCACATTTTCTAGCATAGGTACTATATTTGAGCCCTGACGTGGGCTCTTCTAAGCAACATGCAAAATTTAACATGTACAGGGTGTATTTTCAGGGTGACATATGACTAAGTGATTATATTTAATTGTCTGTGCTGAAAATTTACTTTTTAAAGAGCACTGAGCATATCATCATGAGGATGATAACCACATCGAAGCTTTTTCAGACCCTATTCTATATTAAGGACATTGTCTTAGATTCTTGTTTCACTGCCAGGCTCCGTCCAGCTCACATCTCCCCTGTGGGAACAACTACTTTCTACAAGGATTTTAATCTGAAGTGTTGATGTATGGCCTCATAATTATAATTTCTTTGCTGTGAACTCAGTTTACTTTACTTCACCGTTTCTTTTTCCTCCCTGGGGAAATCTACATTCACATGCAACATCTGTCACTTATTGACTTCTTGGGAACAAAGCCTGATGTCATTACAGTTTCCACCCATGAGTCAAGCTGCCAGTCTACGTGTGCCTGTCTCTTACCCACACCTCATTTTCCTTTCTATGAGAGTGACCTTCTCTGCACCTCACCACAGGAAGTGGGGTAAATCCTTTGCCTACAACTAACACAGCTACAGCCTGTGCACCTCTTTCCCAGAGATTTGCTGCCAGGACAGCTCCTCAGACAAGGCCATGACCCCAACAAGTATGAAAGAGTGTGTGCCTTCAGGCAAGGTGAGTGTGAAATATCCTACTGTGGCTGGTTTATGCTTATTCTGGATGGCACATTGGGAGGCAACTGGCTGAATGGTAAAGCCTGAATTAAAAAAGAAAAAAAAAAGAACCAAAAATTAAAATAAGGTAGTTAAGTCCATCAGCCACTTCAGTTTTGCTTGCAAGGCAAGAAACTCCTTCAGATCCTCATTAGGATACAGTTCTAAGTGTTTCTTCTTTCTACAGAAGCAAATCTGTGTGCTACAAGTGCTGCAAGTCTGTGTTCTACTCGTGTGCGGTTGCCCTGACACAGGTGCAACACCTTGAACTCGGCTATTTTAAAACTAAGGAGATTCCCACAAGCCCACTTCTCCAGCTTGTCCAGGTCCCTCTGGATGGCATCCCATCCTTCGGGTGTGTCAACAGGACCTCTCAGCTTGGGGTCATCTGCGAATTTGCTTGAGGATGCCCTTTGTCTATGTCATTGATGAAGATATTAAATAACATTGGTCCCAATACGGACCCCTGAGGGCACCACTTGTCTGAGACTGAGTCATTGAACAACACCCTCTGGATGTGACTGCACAACCAATTCCTTATCCAAAGCACATTTCACACATTGAATCCATCTCTCTTCAATTTAGAGAGCAGGATGTTGTGAGGGACCGTATCAAAGGATTTACAGAAGTCCAGGACATCCACAGCCCTTCCCTTGTCCACTGATGCAGTCAGTCCACCACAGAAAACCACTGGGTTGGTCAGGCAGGACTTGCCCTTGGTGAAGCTGTGCTGGTGTCTTTAATCACCTCCCTGTCCTCCATGCGCCTTAGCACAGCTTCCAGGAGGATTTGTTCCATGATCTTCCTAGGCACAGAGGTAAGGATTCAGTAACTCCCACTCACTCAAGAGGTTTGGAAAGAGATTTGCCCTTGAAGAATGAGACAAAAAGGTTGTTGAGTACCTCAGCTGTCTACTCACCTGTTGTTACAAGTTTCCCAGCCTTGTTTGTCAGGGGTGGTACATCTTTGTCCTTCCTTTTCTGGTACACACCCATAGAAGCCCTTTTCAGTACTCTTTGCAACGCTTGCCAGCTTCAGCTTCATCTTGGCCTTTCTCACCCCATCCCTACACAACTAAACTTCATCTCTTTATTTGCTTCTTTGCCTTTAGTTTTTTCCAGCAGGTTCCTGCTCAGTCATGCTGGACTCTTGCCTTCCTTGTCCAGATTCTTGCTCCTGGGGTTTGTTAGCTCTCGCACACTGTGGAAGATTTCCATAAAGAATTGTTCCACTCCCTTGGCCCTGAGGGCAATCTTCCAGGGGATCCTCTTTGCTATCTCCTTGAAGAGCTAGAAACTTTCTTAGCTAAAGTTCAGGGTCCTGACTTTGCTCTTTACCTGACCCATATCCCTCAGGACTGCAGACTCCACCAGTGCATAACCACTGCAGCCCAGGCTGACTCCAATCTGGATGTCCCCAGTTAACTTCCATCCAGAATATCTATGATGGGAAAAAATTAGTCTCTTGGCACTTGTGGTGATTTAAATTTTCATAGTACTGTTTGAAGTCATAGGTTTATTTTCTCTTCTTTCCTGGTCAAATTTCCAGTTAGACAGAATGCTGTCAGCTTTACTTTATGTAAAGTTTTCTACAGATTGGAATATTTTTCCTTCATTTCCACATCTCCCAAACTGAACAGTTCCAGTATTCGCTCAGTGCCATCTCAGGTGTTCATGGTATCTGAGGGTGACAGTACGTGCTCACATTGAGTTCTAACTTGCAACTTTTTATTCCTGCAGTGGTAGCACAACTTCAGTACAAACCAAACCTTCTGTCATATTAGCCCCTCAGGTGCCTTCATATATCTTGTTCACCTCCTGAAAAACTTTCTGCACCACTGGTTATTTGATCATTGTTATTGTGGCTGTTCTTGCTGTATCCCAAACTCAAAGGCAGGATACAGAGCTGCAAATGAAAGGAATTACGATGTTGGGCATGTCAGTAGATGGTGGGACAAATAAGTGTGTAATGCTGCAAAGCCTCTTGCTGAGCTGGAAGGGGCCCTGTTAAGGCAGAGTAAGATGGTCTGGGAGTAAGGAAGCACATTTTGTCTCATGTTCCTAACTTGAGATGGTTTCTTCAGTATCTAGGTGTTTGGATGTGAAGATTATAGAGCTGAGTGCACATCCTAACCCTTAACTGCCCTCAGGCCCAAAAGGGCAGTTTAACATCTTTCTAACACATCATAAATGGGTCTCACAGGAATGTCCCACAATCTCATCAGCTTGCTTGAAGCTTACAGGCTTCATGATTGATTATGGAATGGTTTTGTTGCTCAAATTATGCTGCACTCGGAGAGTTGCTGATCCTGTCAAAAGCTAATTATAATTCTCTGAAGTTCACAAAGGAAATAGAGTTTAAAAAAATGATGGTATGTAGATGCTACTGATGGAACAATATCCATTTCCCTCCATTGTGAAAACATGGATACAAAAAAAATCAACAGACACCAACAATTACATGCTTCTACCACTATCTCCAAATTTCATGTCTTTGTGTTTTTGCTCACAGACACTCAACAGTGACCTTTTTCCACTACTTTTTCGGTGCTTGCCATTTTTTCTGCTGGTATTATTCTTCCTGTTTGCTCTTGAGGCATTGGGTTATCTACACACGACTTCATATTATTTCCTTCGTATTCATTCCGTGCTTATTTTAGCAGTTTTTTCCTTCCTCTTACTTTTTCTACCAACTTCCCATGTACATCTATGCATTCCTTGCTTTTTTTCCACACTTTAGGGAGTTGCCTCCTCAGAAACCTCTTGTATTTGGACATTGTGATGTGAATTTGATTCATTTAAAACACTCAGAAAGAAGAATAGTTTCAGCCTCATACACAATGTTCTTATTTAATTATGACAACCACAACATTTGTCCCTACTTCAACCAGTAATCAGTTCCATGACGGGGTGCAGCACATGGGAAGAAGTGGGACAAGAAGAGAGCAAAGCCACCAGGAGGGGTGGCAGTGCCTCTCTGACCAGGTCTAAGCCAGCAAGGACGGCTGAGGCCAGCCTAAACTGATGATGAAACCAAGGCTCTGCTCGAGGTGACCTTTTTGTGCCTTGTCATTGTCAGTAGATACATGACAAAGTTCAGGACCAGGACTCTGACTTCTCAACTAAAACCTTGATTATTCAATGCTTTGTCTCCACTTTTGTCCCAGCTCCAATCAAAGCTGTACCTGCCTGGAGTTAGAGAAAGGAACTTTCTAAACAGGTCAAACTTACAGTGACTTTTCTATAAGCAGGCTATTAACAGAGTGCATGTATTACTTTTCTTTCATCAATGCATTTCTCCTCTACCTTTCTACATAACCTTGCACCTATTTTTCATATTTACCTGCTTCCTTGCTATAAATATCAGAAGTTCAGACAGAACAGAATGAAATAAGCAAAAGAATGCAGGGTGCTCATAAAGCAACCTGCATTAGTAACCATTCTACCAAGCTCCCTGGTACTCCACAAGAGTAGAGTTAAATCTAATGGGGAGTTAAATAACACCTACATGAAAAAGCTCCACGTGAATTTAGGATAAATTGTTCTCTTTTCTGTAATTTGATACGTATTTCAGAATTTCAATGTTTTGTTCCTGCTGCCCCACTTCACTGGCCCTGCAAAAAATGAGAGAGCTACACTAAATTGAACAGATTTTACAAAAACTTCTATATAGGCTTACTGTTTGCCTTAGAATTAGAGTATGAAAAACTTTNAATTCTAATGTTTGACAACACACAAAAATTAGGAATTTTATTTGTATTATTTTATAAGTATTACTATATTCATGTTTGTTATTGGTGTCACTGGAAGTGAATGGTGAATACACAACAAGCAATATTAACCAAAATATTAACCAAAACAAAGCTAGGCAGAAAGTGTGTAAAGTATTATTACCTAAGCAAATTCAGACAGCAAAAGTCTCTCTGTCAGGAAGCTGGAGCAAACAAATATGGATGATAAATGAGGAAATGTGATGGGTTTTTTTAGCATTCCGGATGGTAAATATCTGGAGGAAATTGTCAGGAACAGTGATACAATCAAATGAAATTATGTGTCCTGGCAGTTCCCTGATTCAGTTTCCTTGCAGTAAGAAAGGAATACTCGTCTAGTTTCACATCCTACAGGTCCAAGTAGATCTTCCTAATTCCTGAGTGGGACGGCACACTGACAGCCTCTGCCCTGGTGTCAGCACGCAGCAATAAGGGCAGCCACTGGTCTTTCCTCTGTAGGATGGAGTCACAAACTTTGCAAAGGATTCATCCTACAATCTTGACCCTACAGAATGTCTCATGTTGGTAAGAGACACAGAATCAGAGGTGCAAGATGGCAAGTGATTACTGAAGTCATTACTGAAGAGGAGAACCTGGAGGGATTCTCAAAAGCAAAGAGCACAGGCAGGGTTTAGAGCTGCTCAGGTGGCTGGACTGCAGCCAGGCTGTGCTGCATTGTGCAGGGTGTGGCACTGGACACATCAGATCCCCAGCCTCACAGCATTCCCAGGCTCACTGCATCCCTGGGATTGCTTCTTCCCAATGCCAAGGAGATCAGCATGGCCTCACAAACAGGTGTTAACTGAGTCCTGGGTGGAAATCCCGAGTGAGCGGCTTTAGAGCTGCCAATAACTTAGGGGACAGCTTTCTTGTTCCAACAGTAGGGCTTCCTGCATTATCCACTCAGTCCCAGAAACAGAGATAAATCTTTATCTTAGACATCAAAAATAGCAGATACCGGGTTCATTGGGTCATAAATGGAGCAAAATTCAGAAAAAGCACAGGTCAATGTGCCATGTGAACCAGGTTTCCTTTCAGATTACATCTTTTTTGCATGGTTTGGGTTTTTTAAGTCTTTACCATCTGGGACACTGCATAATTCAATTAGAAAACTCACTTCCACTCAAGACCTCTTTTGTCTTTTGGAGGTAGCACACTAAATGACAGCCCTGTGAGCCACAGTACAAGACAGTGGCTCTGCCTTCCACCTTGCCCATCCATCAGACTGACAAGAGCACATCTGTCTCCGAGGTCTGGAGCTGGTCTTTGTTCCCCTGGCAGCCTGGCTCCAGGAGTGTGAGCAAAAGCCAAGCAGCTGAAGCAGAAATAATACCAAGCAGGAAGTAATTTCCATGCCACTGGAAATGCATGTGCAGAGAGCAATCATGTGTAGCCTGCAATTGTGTTTGTGAATAAATATTTCAGCTATCGTTCTTAATACGAGTTTATTGCTGGCAGTGGCCTTGTGCTGAACAGTGGTGTCACTGGAACTCAGCTTAGTATTCAAGCTGAGCTGAAAAATGACAGCAATGCGTGTTTTCTGCCAATTTTAATATGAGCTCAGCAACTGAGCAAAGCATTCTTTACAGATTCTGCATTTGGGGAGCAGAGGGGTTGTTTTGCAGAGCAAGTTAGATAATTGGGATTAGCCAGTAAGGCATCACTATCAGCAAACACATTTTCTTTTACAGGCACTCCCCAAGTGGTAAACCACTTGAATTTATGTGTTTGTGATGTGTCTTCATTGTCTAGCCATGACCAGGATTATCTGCTTTGAAGGTGGCACAACCTCTGAATGTATTCAACATGCATTTAGATAAACAGTGCTGTCCTATAAATAGGATCCTGACTGGACTCAGATGGCTGAAAATACAGAAGAACCATACAGACTGGGACTGGAAAGTGGCAAATCAGAAGAGATATTAAAGACATTGATAAGCTCATGAATACCATGAACAGATTTAGGATAACATTCTTTTATTTTTTAATATCTCAACTAAAGTAGTAGTAATTTAGTCATGCATCATAGGAACTTACTTATGCGAAAAAAATCACATCTGTTTAAGAAGAAACTAAACAAAATAGCAGCAGAGAAAGCCACCATAGATATTAGGAGCACATGAGCAAATATTATGTATGCATCCTCTCTTGATTTACATTGTGGGTAGGTATCCAATATTGGCCGCTGGTGGGCACAAGGCAATGGGGTAGATGGACCTTTGCACCAGTATGGCACTGGTTACTTATCTACCTTCTGAAGTTGCCACTGGAATTATCCCAGTCTTCATAGGTTTGTAAATCATGCATGGATTTGGTTTGCACAGGATATCTTGATGAATCCTTGATAACATGGAAGAAACAGCATTATTTTTAAACTGTGGGAACTACACCTCCAAATGTCTTAAAACTCCTACCCAAGTGAGAGATTTTTACAACCTGCTATGTCTCTGTCACGTACACGTTTTTCTATAAATGAATCTGTTTACTCAAAGGAAACACCAAGAAAGGCCGTGTGAATTTTAGAAATAACCTGACTTCAGAGGAATACTAATGTTCAAAAGGCACCTTCTGCTTTGTCAATTTGTGTAATGCTTGTAAGTCGATAAGTCACTTTGTCTTGATAAAGGTTAAGTGCTGGTAATGGATTAATTGGATTATTGGATGTAATGAAAATAGTCCCAGGAGAGCACAGATGTAAAGAGACAAAAGCAAGATTGTGGACTACCAGCAACAGCTGAAAATACTTTTTTTTCAGACATGCAGATCATGATCTGACTTTTAAATACAGCGATCCAGCATACAGTTTACAGCAGAGCCTTGGAGGACTAATCACCACTGGTGGTTATTTTCTGGGATGTCAAGGAGGATACACAACTCTGCCAGTATCATTTCACGTGAATATTTCAGTCTTCTTGGATTAGCACCGCAGCTTTGTTGGTGATGAGTACGACACAGTGAGCACTCTTTTCCTCATTT
Source organism: Drymodes brunneopygia (assembly GCA_013400955.1). NCBI lineage: Eukaryota > Metazoa > Chordata > Aves > Passeriformes > Petroicidae > Drymodes > Drymodes brunneopygia. Next base: position 77,766 of record VZTZ01033075.1, read on the forward strand.
TAAGTAGCTCAGACATTATATCCTACCAATGAAATGACAGAAGTAATTTAAAAGCATTTTACAATGCTCTCTCCTGGTTCACCATTTTTAATTTATGATCTGTAGAATATTACTACGAGGTTCACAAGCACCAACAGAAAGGCAAGCCAATTGTCAGCAAGCTTAAATTCCCTCTAAATGAACTGTATTTTTCCATGCAGTAGAAAAGACTGGTGACATCTGCAGATGAAAAAATAAAATGGAATCAATTTGTGCCATTTCTGATAGAACTTTTTAAACACCTAATTTTTAAAGCAGCAGTTTTATAAAAGGCACCAAGAAACTGATTTATCAATTAATTCAGAGAAGCAGGAAAGGGTGCACTGTGCTTTTGTTAAACATTGCTCAATATACACAACTGCACACGGAAATTGATGCCTTCCCTATGTTTTAACTGTTAATGCATAAACCAGCAGAAACTCTCATGACCTAACGTCTGCATGAGGAACTTTCGTGTTCTCTCACTTCTTTCTTTCACACTGGGACTCACGGAGGTTTTTCTGTTCATACTACTTTAAAATATCATAATGAAAGAAGGAAGAAAAACCAATTTAGGCAGTCAATCTGATACAAAAGATCTTTTTTTCATGCTTTTTGAAATGCCTAATGGATGTAGGGCCAAATTCTAAGCCTTTTTAAAAGTGAAGCCAGGATGAATAATAACAATAACAATAACAATAATTTTTTTTTAAAAAGTATTATTTATACAGCGAGAAATTTCCATGTTGGTCAGATTAATTACTCATACTTAATAATTTATCCATCTCCATTAAATAACTAAATCATTGAAGCCTCTACATCAGGCTGTCCAGATACCTCTCTGGGGATCCCAATCACACTAAAATGATGTGATCATCTGCAATACTAGTTCTGAATATTTAAAACATACTTTTAAAATTCTGCCCCCAATTAAGGACAGAGTAGCCAGTATGGAATCAGGAACTGAATGTATATAAATCAGGTTCCTTCCACTGAGGTGAAATAGGCTGAATTCCCTAGGAAGTGAAGGACTGTCTTCAGTTCTTCATTTTTAAATGTGGGTCCTCATGACCTCAGGACTGTTAGATCATAGCACAGATGTACTTGGTCATTCAGTTCAGTTGTGTGCAACTAAAAGACCAACCTTTCCTTGTTTCTTCCAGGAGTCACCCTGTCTATTCTCTTCCAGCTGTGCAAAATTACACTAAAAAACCCAGTTTTTGATACTCAGTTTGGCAGGTTAAAGTGCACCTTGCTGAGAAACTGAATTTAAGGTAGGCAGCCTCAGCAGTACTTGAGATGTATGGTAATTGTAGGATCAGACCTTTCTTTCAGGAGACAAACCCTAAGAATTCTGAATTTTCTTTTAAAAATCTGTCAGAGCTCAGCCGATAGATTAGTTAACAGTTCCTGTTTGCTGGCAAAGAAATCTTTTCAAACCTACTCAGCACTTTGTGTCAGATGCTGAATGTCTGCGGTCATAATCTTAAATTCCTGTTTGTTTTCAGTCAGCTGTTTGGTTTTTTTTTTTTCCATAAAAACAAGTAGTTTCACAGGACTCAGTTTCCCCAGATTACTTTTCACAAACAGGGTGTAAGCTACTTCTTGTCTTCCTCAATGCTGAGGTCATGAAAATCACTCTGATCACTCGTTTGTCTCCTGTTTCCTTCACACACAACATCCTCTAGAGCATACCTGCCTATTAATGGCTTGTTTCATAAACATAACAAGTACAAAAGCCATTCCCTTCATGTTCTGCAGAATAGTTCAGTGCAAAGAGAACCAGGAAGCCAAACAATACATATGAACACATGTATTTTTGACAGACTGGCTAACACAACTCATTGATGAAAGCTATACACGATGGTGAAGCCACTGGGATTCAATATTCTCTTATCATCCACTATCAGTTTAAGCATTTTGCTGGTGTGAACAGTCTTTACACTTTTTGACAATGAATTGTGTCCCAGGTTGATTTTATCTGTGGAAATCCTTCTGTCCCACAGAAGATGGGGCTATTTTTCACATGACAGTGCCAGAGCAGTGGAATATACAGCTGCAAGCCGCAGGGCATTGCTGTACCTGTGCTGTCATCTCCTCCAGTGGAGTCTTCCAGTGCTCAGGGGGAAAATTGCTCTTTTAAAGACGCTTAGTATTTTGGAGCTTATGTCCCTCTTTCAACATAAGGTCCAGGAACTGAAACATTGCCCAAAAAAGTGATGCAACGTGGTGCTGCCACAAGCTGTGCCACTGTGTACTGAGGGCTAGCACTGCACTGGAGCAGAGGGAATGCAGTCGTGCTCAGGAATTGCACAGTGCTGTGGGATGTGCTTAGGCAGTGACACTTGATGGTGTTAGATCATTAGGGTCACCCTCCGTATGGTTTTGGTCCAACAAAACAAACAGACTCCCAAAACCTCCTAGATATGGTAACTTCCAGTTGTGGCCATCATGTTTAGAAATGTAAGTGGGGTTAACAAGCTGTGAGCTCAGAATCCTAAGAGGATTGGCCTCTGTGCCATTAGAAACCTGCTATGATTGATATATAAGCATAGATGTAATCAACAAATGGAACTCTTACTTCAATGATTCTCTAATTGATCTTTGGATTTTATTATAACAATAGCTGGTATCTACAAATCATACTATGGCCCCTAGATCTGCCCCAGAGCATGCACAGCACAGCAGGGTAAAACTCCTAACAGCAATGCCTCGCTGTCTGCAAGTCTCCTGACTTAACCTTGGGTTAAACCAAACTTTTCCATCTTCCTTCTGAGGCTGGCACAGACAATGTCAGACCTTGTCTCTCCACGAGCACCTTCCAGTGGAAGTGATAACTGCACGGATGGGACTTGGTAGCTCCAGTACACATCTTTCTGGACAGCTAACACAGGAAAACAGAACTTGTCTTTGGAAAAAAAAAAGAAGCACTGACAAGTTCTTGTGCTTTTGGAATGAAATTTAAAAGTACTTTTTCCTGGATGGGAAGAGAGAACAAATACCAGCAATAGCAACTCAGTCCAAAGAAGCCAATAGAAGTTTTATTGTTGGTATTTTTATGAACAGACCACATATGAAAATAACCACTCATAGAAACTGGCTGCTTTTATTCTCAGTTTTGCTCTTCAGATATAATTGCAGCAATAGTTCTGCAACTGTCGTGTTAACAACTTGTTATGTCAGAATAAAGTAAAAGAGTACAAATTTCAGAAAAAGTGAATATCATGCAGACGGTCATCTTTAGTCAGTGTATCATCCCTCTGAGTCAACAAGAGTCCTACAGAAATAAATAACTTAAAAATAATAATAGATGAGGACTACCTTATTCTTTGTGCACTTCAAGACTGCCTTGTTATTTCAACACTGACAATTACTTTTCCCACTATAATTTTTCCCCCCCATATTTCTCCTTCACTTTTTGTTTCTTCATCAGATCAGTGAAAAATAAAATTGGAAAGCATAGGTGCCCATGGAACAAAGGAAAAGCAAAGCACTACAGGAGTGGAGGACAGAGGGAATCTGCAATAGTGGATTTAGTGTCGTTTGTAGCATCATCTTTCCAGACTAACCAGCAAGAGGCCAATTGCTTAACTTGTCATATTTCAGTGAAAGAGAAACCCTTGACTATTACAACCAGGAAATGTTGACATAATGGAGTTACTAAGAAAACCTGAATCTTAGTAATTCTCCATCTTAGACACATTGCAAGCAAAGTCACACAAGTTAGTACCACCACTATTTTTTTGTTTTGTCTTGAAAGGCCCTATGGTAGTCAGGCAAAATGCTTTTCTGTTGCCAGCTCACAAAATAAAATAGTCTTTTCCACAAACACATGAAAAAGAACATGTTGAGCCTGTAGCATAGTTGTATCCTGTGAACAGATTCCTTGCAAGGAAGGGGAACTGCCAAGAACTGCCAGCAGGACAGATTCAGACACATGTGATACCTCCAGTTGCTATCATTATTGCACTTTTAATGCCCTTGAGGAGACATTAATCCTGTATTCAAGAATTCTCTCAGTATTGAAAATTCTGGACAATGAGCAGCCTATCAGACCACCACTACTCCACCACACATTGAAAAAGTCACCAGTAGCTGTAGCTACTGGAAGTAGCAGTAGCTGGATATACAGAAGATTGGGCCAGTTAAATTCAACTAAAGGCAGTTAAAATTGTAGGCAAAGGCTCTAAGGCATAAAGCAAGCAGGAGGAAGGCAGAGTTAGCTGTGTGATTTGAGCAGGATGAGCAAGGAAAGGAGAGGGATGGAAAAATACATGAACAGGTGTGGGACCTCATGCCATTGCTGTATTACAGGGAGGATTTTCCCACTGTGGTGGGAAAGGAGGGTGTGGATGCCACTGCAGGGCACAGACTGTCTGTCTGCTGCCCACTGGGGTGATTTGCATGAGAGGAAGTGAGAACACGAGTTGCAAAAGGCAGTACAGCTGAGCCTGTGCCCGTCTTGGCACCCCAGACTGCTGCTAAGTTCTTGCACGGACCTTTGCTGTCACATCACTTTCAGATCTCCCACTCCTACATTCTCCTATTAGCAGCAATTCACTTTCCATGCTCTCTCCCTTTTCTGAGACTGTAATAGGGCTGAATTGCTAGATTTAATCATAATAAACATCAAAAAATCCCTTTAAAAACACTAATATGTAAATCTTTGTGTCAAGTCAGTGAAAATGATAATTATCATTCAGAGTCAAGAAATATTTTTTGGGATAGACATGGTGTAGAGAGATATGGTGTAGGTGTTTATTTAGCCATTGTTTTCTGATGATCTTCATTTTTAGGCCCTGAAGATGTGTGCAAATGGTCTCCATACTAACGAACTCCAGCTAAAAACTTTGATTAAATCAGTGTGAGTTACGCTGACAAGCCAGGATTTCTAAAATCTTGATAGGCATATTTAGCTACTTCTTGTTATCTACTTCCTCCTTTTCAGAGCAAGTGATCACAGATAAATCATAGATTTTGCACATGAAGTAAAAACTGTAGAAATCATTGAACAGAAATATGAGGAGCATATAGACAAAATTTTAATTGCTTGTCTTAATGTTCCTGCCCACTGCTAAATTTGAATCCTTTAATTCTCTTCTAAACAATACAGGAATACAAAATGTGCCTTCTGTTTAGGAAGTCACTAGTAAATTAACTTCAACTGAAGTAAGCAGAAATTAAACGAAAACTTATGTTTTCCTGCAAAAGCAAGTGACCAGCAGTAAATTCTGGGTAATGAAAGGAGTTTGCCTCATGACAGAGAGATCTCAGGCAGAACTAACCACAAATATATGCCATTCTTTATTTGTTGTGAAGTTGAGAGGGAAAAGCTAGTCTGCCTTTAACATTCGAAAGCTAGAAGTAACACTCAAAATATTTTCTAGTTATTTGTAAAATTAAAGTCCTTATACCTGCTGTAATTCCACAAATAAATAAATACTCTGTTTTAAATAGGTAATTCAAACATATAGCTCTTGCCATTACTAACGGAACCCAAATAATTTGGTACATTTTAAAACAACCCATTAGGAGTCGTTCTAATTGACTGGCCAGCAGGTTTCTGCTGGGATGGTATTATCATCTAATGGCCTTTAAAAGCATAAAACTACTGAATTATTGAATCTAATTTAAATTCCACTCAGAGGTAGAAAACCCACTTGTAAATTTGCAATTTAAATGTTTAATGAATTTTCTGAAACTCGATTTTATTTATTTTGCTGACATATCATGCTTATAAGATACTGCATATTTTTATACTGGGAAAGGCTCATCTCATTTACTTCTTGAGCTGCAATTAATAGTGTACCTGTTATTTCCCGTATTGCAATAATTTTCATTGTTTTCACCCTAACAGTTTAACTATTATAATTCAAATTAGTAGTGTTGAAAGACAAATAAGAGAAATGACCTTTCTAAAAATAAATAATCTTGAGTTTATTTGTATTTTCCATCATCTAATTTAACATGAACATTTATTTCCTGATGAAGATGCTCAGGACAGGCATACAGCACCCACCATGTGGGGCTCTGAGCAACTGAGTCTAGTGAAAGGTGTCCCAGCCCATGGCAGGGGCATTGGAACTAGGAAGCTTTAAGGCCCTTTCCAGCCTAAGCCATTCTATGATTAGAAATACAGCAATACCAAAAACTTGGCATCAGAGTGCTTCACAACATTTTTGTCTGAGAAAAAACAGAACCAACAAAACACAACCCCAATCAAAAAACCTTACATGGTTTAACAGTCTAAAAAATTTCCTTAAGGAAAGGTTACTTAGCCTGCATATCCCTAGAGATTCTGGCCTCTTTATCAATTTGGTAATTTCCACTGACATGGATACCTGTTCATTGGATGCCTGCTCAGACTACTGTCCTTATTTCACTGAGGACACTAAACAGCAGCTAGGTGCTACATAGTAAAAATACCTTTTAGGAATTTAAAAACAGAGTGAGAAATAGTCTTTTCTTCATTTTCCCAAGAATCTGAGCCATATACGTAGTGTGAAAATGCAGGACTAAACATGTAGAACATTTTTCTTCAGTGTCATAAACACTTCCTTGCCTTGCTCATTGAGGTAGACAGGCTCATTTTCTTGTTAATGTCATTTTCCTTTGAAAAGGAATAGTGATTTCTTCTGTTTAAACACGGGGAAGGGCCTAAACCCCTCTGCATTGGTCAGAAGGAGAGCTGTAGTGCTTAGGGAGCACAGCACCATAAGTACTGTCTTTGCTGGGCTTTGCACAGCCCCCCAGCTGCAGCCAGATGGTTACTTGACTCCTCCAAAAAACACTATTAGTTAACAAAAGCCTAAGGAAGCACAGGGCAACCCTTCCAACTCTGCTCTTTCCTTCCAAGCCTTTCACTTCCTTCCCAAACCAAAACTTCACTAGCCTTTGAGAAAAACATCTGCTGTGACAGAGACTGAGTGCATTGGGGCCAACATTTAAATTTAAGGTGGCTTTGATTAGAGTCCAGAATGCCTGGCAGAATACTTATACCATAGGCTGATCCAAAGAGGTAAAGAGCATACTACGGCAGTGTTATTTCAGGAGAACCTTTGACACCAACCTATTTGTCAGAGCAAAGCGTGAACTAGTCAAGACCTAAATGATCATCCCACCACTGCAGAAGTCCATGTGTTCAGGCGGGCAGCACCCACCCCCACTGGACCCAGCAACTGGAGATTGTTGGGATGGGAGAAAGTAGAGGTCAGGAATGGGATAATTCATGTGCTGTGCCCATGAGGATGTACTCAGGCATCAGGACAGGCCAGCCATTCATCTCACCCTTCCTCAAGGAGATGAGGTGAGCAGATCTCTTTACTTGGCTGCTGGCATTTCTTTTTACTCCACAACAGGGCATTTCAGCTTGACAATACTTTACTCTATCATTGAGTTCATAATTTTTCAGACTTTGGTTAAGCCTATGAATGTCTCTAGGTCTTCATATTTAAGGAAGGCTTAATCTGAAGGCTTAATTTGAAGACTTCCAAATAAACAGCAGTACAATGATGTTCCCATGTGTGTTTTTGCAATACTTAAGCTGTGAACCAGAAATGTTTTCTATTCACTCTGCCTTTTGTTGTTATCTCAGTTACTTGTTAGCCTCCCACAGGCCATCATCAAGACAGATCTTGGTCATTTTCTTGTAAAGTAAAACATTTGTGACCTATTAACCTCACAGGAGGGAGAAATTTGATTTCCCCAAATATCCCTCCTCACTATAACACTTTGGGTAAGGTTCCTTTCCTATTTCACCTACCTTTTCATACATGGACATCAGCATTGAAAAATCTGTTTCATTTTGCTCCCACCAATGCTGCATGGAGATAATACTTCTTTCTTAAGCTACTAGAGCCAAGGATTATCCTCTTTGATCTAAAACACTGGGCTGCAGATCAGGTTAAACTCATCAGGTTTTCTACTGTCATCTGCATTCATGTGCAGTTCCTCTTCAGTGTCACTGATTTCCAGGAAGAGGAAAAACTCCATTCTGTCTTTTTTTGTCTTCTTCCTCAGGTATGGTTATGTGTGAACGTAGCTGGAGGTTTCTCCAAAGTCTACTCTCCTCTTGCAACCGAAGAATAAAAAAGAAAAAATGGAGTCAGAAGTGAGAGGGAAAAGAATAACCCAATAACTAGGAGTACCACAGGAAGAAGAAAGGGAGGAGAAATGGTAGCAGTGTGTTAATAACATTTCTCTTTGACAGTCACAGAACATGTTTTAAAACACAATTCTTCATTCTTCAAGTATCTAGAAAAATATCATGTTACAAGGTTCCTTCTGTGTAGCTGTTTTACATTTCAGTCTTTCAATATATGAAACACCATAAAATTCATTGAACTCCGAATTGTATTTCTTCCTTTCTACCTTGTTTTTCCATAGGAACCACCCCTGCACAATCATGTCATCTACCTGTCCGCCTCCCGGCTCCAAACGTCAGTGCAATATCCAGCTTGAACCAAGATTGAGAGAGGTGCAACATTTGCAAAGATGCTAACTTATTACAAGTTCATTGGAAAATTAGCAGCCCAAACGAGCAAAGAAGCCCAATTTAGTATCTCATGGTGAGTCAAAGATAGATCCAACTCAACATCTCTATTTGAAGAGGCAGCAGCCATCTGGCCAATGTGTAGGCACATTTTGGCTGGTTTGCCAAGACACAGAATCACAGAATCACAAACTGACAGAATTATTAAGGCTAAAAAAGATCTCCAAGAGTATCTTTGACTGATCACACCTTGGCAACTAGACACTGGTACTAAGTGCCACGTCCACTCATTTTTTGAACACATCCAGGGATGGTGATTCTACTACACTCCTGGACAGCCCATTCCAAACCTTTTCATGAAGAAATTTTTCCTGATGCTCAACCTGAAACTCCCCTGGCACAGACTGAGGTGATGTCCTCTCTTCCTGTCGCTGGTAGCCCGGGACAGGAGGCCAACCCCCACCTTGGCCACAGACTCCTTCCAGGCAGCTGTAGAGAGTGATAAGGTCACCCCTGAGCCTCCTTTTCTCCAGGATAAACACCACCAGCTCCCTCAGCTGCTCCTCACAGGACTTGTGCTCCACACCCTTCCCCAGCTCCTTTGCCCTTCTCTGGACTCACTCCAGCCCCTCAAGGCCTTTCTTGCACTGAGGGCCCAGAACTGGACACAGCACTCGAGCTGTGGCCTCACCAGTGCCCAGGACAGGGGGACAATCCCTGCCCTGCTCCTGCTGCCCACACCATTGCTGATCCAGGCCAGGATGCCATTGGCCTTCTTGGCCACCTGGGTACAGCCTGGCTCATGTTCAGCTGCTGTCACCAGCACCCCCAGCTCCTTTCCAGTCACTCTGTCCCAGCCTGTGGCACTGCCTGGGGTTTTTGTGACTCCAGGTCAGGTTCCAGGACTTGGCCTTGTTGAACCCCACACCATTGGCCTCAGCCCATCAATCCAGCCTGTCCAGATCCCTCTGCAGAGCCTTCACATGTAGCTCTGAATCAGTAACAGGAAACACCAAACATTTTTTGTGTAAGACTGATGGGAAGGAGCTGAAGTTGAACCTGAGGAAGGGCAGAACCAGGGCCTATAAAACACTCAACCACATGAAGCCATTAATCTTGCTGCTCCTCATCTTCCTACAATTAATATTATAGAAATGACTACCTTGTTAATGAGAACAAGGAAAGGAGAATCACTGATAAATTTTGGACTCAGTACCAGATCATCAGCAGCTTTAGTTAGTTATTTCACTATAATAAGGAGCACCAGTACAGACAAGACACTGGGAAATTCCATTAAATCCAGAAAACTCAATCCAGAGATGTCAGTGTTATACAAACACACCTGTTGTGCCAGCTTTTCCCAATGTATAGTCAGCACCTCACCTTACTATATGTAAAAGACCACTGTGCAGAATGAAATATTTGAGCTGATTAAATTTTATAACAGCTTCCAATAAAAAAGAATTTTTGTTCACACTTGATGAGGGGCCTTTCTTTGTGCCAATATTGTCCCTAACCTATTTGTAGCTTAAACACGTGTAGCTCTTTTATCACATTCAGATAAATACAGGAACCAGGTTTTGAAATGCACTGACCTGAGAAATCTGATAGGATGTCACAAGCGATTCTGATATTGAAACCCACACCCTTATGTTATTATTCCCACACTCAAAAAGCAGTATTTAATGAAAGTTTGTTCTGCAGCAAATTTGGGCAGTGTTCTGTGAAGGCTCCTGCATTTTTAAAAGCAAGTCAAAATAACTTCTTGCAAAGTGGTTCCAAAACAGCAGGGATCTATGAGTGTGATTTTGTGCTCTACTCATCTGAGAAAGAGGCTCCACCATGGTGACATCACATCTGCTGCCAGCTGGGCCCATTTATTGGATGTTAGAGAAAACAGTAGAAGATGGAGCAGCAATTGGAAAAGAATCTGTCAAGACAAAGAAGAAATAGTTGAACATGACCTATCAAAACTTGAAAACCAAGTCAGCATTGTTGCAAAAGCAATGAGAAAATGTCTCTCTCTGTTGGGTAACTGCTCTGTGGCAGTAAAATATCAGAAAATTTGCTTGGACTGAGGCTGTAGAAAAGCGTGATGATACAATATCTATGGGACTGTTTATGTGAGAACTGAAAATAACAACAAAAAAGAAGTGATAAAACAATTGGAAAAGAAAAATCCATGGTATTAACATCTACAGGTGGTTGTCTGGAGAAAAAAATGTATGCAATGCCTTTGTTGCAGAATACCTGAATACTTGGACAAAAATACACTGGGAGTCAGTGTCTTTACATTAAAAAAATTACAAGTAAAACCAGCAAGGTAGTGTGTTAGACACAGTTCAAAGGAGCATTAGATATCTGAAAAAAGTTTTTGTAGTAGCTGCTGATCCGGGCCTAGAGCTGCCTGTGCCAAACAAAAGGAACAAGGTCTGTGTCATGAAAGAGAGGCTGGTTCCCAGCTTTGGGCTGCAGGACAGGGCCAGACTCCATTCACCATAGACTGACAGCACTCTGCCCAGGTAGTGACTCAGGTAACAGCTCAGCAGTTCTCCCCAGAAGGCCCTGGAGGATCCTCCACAGGAAAACATATTTTCCCTCGCTCTTTGCTCATAGTAATGCAAAGAGCAGAACACTAATCTGGCTTACTGAAGTCTTGACCCTCGTTCTCCAGAGAGCATGATTTAATGCATATGATTTAGTGTCCTCCTGCTCCTTCAGTATTTTGGCAAAGAGCCTGTATGGCTCACAGGTTTGGACTCTCTTCTGGAAGTGGAAGGGGACATTTTCTCAGTCAGAGACAGAAGGTTTAAATCTGGATTTCCCCCATGTTACATGAATGTATTACCATCCTTACCTAACCACACCAAGACTTTCCCAGAGTATGTGGGATTTGCAAACCTAGAGGCAAGGTGTAGGCCACAGCCAGATCACTTGGGACCCAGCCAGCCTGGGCTCTCTACTCCATCACTCAGCAGAGCCCAAAGAAAGGCCATTCTGATTTCTGCATCTGCCAGTGAAACCAGGCACTGTCAGGGCTCCTGCTGGACTGTTGAAGGTTTGGTGAATGCTGGTGTACGTCATCAATATGCAGGTATGGTGATTCCAGGTCCTCATTGTTCTTTAACCTCAGAGCGAAAAGAGCTCACTTGATGCTCTTCCTTTTGATCAGTGGCTATGGAGAACCCATTCACAGGCTGAGCAACACCCTAGTGCCAACAGTGCCCTTTACACCCCTGTGAGAGATCCCTGTGAGTCAGGTTTGAAGGAGCAAATTGGCACACAGAAGCCACTTCCAACCAGAGAGGCTACAGATTTGCTGTGTAACTATCCACCGTTCCAGCATCCATTTTATTTCCAAAGAATGTAGGAGTTCTGTTTGTCTGCCCTAAAAGCAAGAGAGGCCATGCCATTTCCTGTGCCTGTGGAATCTTCAAAGGCAGTTTGCAGAGACTTTTGAGTCAGGCATCTCCCTCTTTCCAAATCACATGCTTTTGCAGAAGCTATTAGTCACTTGTGTCATCTATTCTAGCATGGGACAAAAAGTTGAGTTCAGTGAAATACTTTATAAATACAAATACCTCCTAATAGGAAAACAACAACTTCCATTCCTCTATGGAAATTATAAACAAGAAAATAAAACACCTTCTTGAGATACTTGCTGGATCCACCTTCAGTATTTCTTAAGCACATGCTGTCAGTATACCCAGCTGGATGATTTATCCACACAGCATCTAAACACATTTCCAGTTACAGCAGCTCTGCACTTGCTGAAGAAAGGCACTTGGTCCCAGTGGACTCTGCATTGGCTGCACAAACAACTGGCTTCATCATTTTTGCTTTGTTTATTATATCAATAGCTAAGAAATAAACAGGTCCATGTCTTGCATACCAGAAGAGTGTGAAGACAAAATAAATTTTGCTGTTTATTTCAAATTATTCTACAGTTACCCAGTGTACAGTTACAGTTCTACAGTGTAGCAGGGTTGGTGTGTTTTTTACCAAAGCAGTAAAAGTTGACAAGTTGCCAACAGCAGCCATGCTATTCCTTGAAATACACTTATCAGCTCCAAGAGATCTGGAGTTACAAAGAATTTCAAACATTTGAAGTACTAGAAAATTTCTGTTCCAAAATCTATGCACAGGAACATCTTCTCATTGGACTTTCCCATAAAATAAACACATACTGGTGACTTCTGGCAAATGAGCAATTAAATCACATAACAGTTCCTTAACAGAGACAAGTGAATTTCTAGGCAGCCAGACTTGTTAAAGAAAATGACAGCACCCAAAATGGAGAATGACTTAAACTGAGGTAATGGGCAAAACTGCATTCAGTATGTATGTCCATCCTATACAGGCTGTAGCCTGGGAGGAGATGCACTGTTTACAATTCCAGTATCTGACAGAGGGTCTGATTTACATATGTGCTTATATATTCTTCTTCTGTGTTTGTGTTTCTTAAAAAAGAAGGTTTTTTTTTTAACAGAAGTTAAAACTCTAAAGCAGAATATGTACTTACACATTTCTTAGCAAAGTACTGCCCTCTGCTCACAGCTGCCAGCCTGAGAACTCCCCAGCAGCGTGGCAGTAGGGCATCTGTGAAACTAGCTCAGGGCTCCACTGCCTGACAGCCCCTGAGAGCAACCCCTTATTCTGCAGCTGCACTGAAGATGCAGAAGGGGACCTCTCCGACAGCAGGAGAGGGAGAGAGGCAGGGAAGGCTCTCACACTCTGTGTGTGCAGCAGCCTGGTGGGACATGAAATAGGCTGCTGAATGTCCAAGGTCTGCCAAGCATAGCACAAGCTGAGCTCGGTGTTGAGGGAAGAAGCTGCTGCTTCCTGAGCTGCGGAGTCACAGAGAGGCACCAAGAACCCATCATTTTACAACCTTTCAGGCTTTCTGGGGAACCAATGAAGTGGAAATGGGTTTAAAGTGCCTTTAAGTTTAAAGTGTGGGTTCAGATTAGGATAGGCCTTTACAGAGATCAGTGGTGACCAACCATTACCTCCCTCCTTGATCTTGAATGGCACACACAGAAGTACTGGTCTTCTGAGGACAGATTCCATGCTCAGAACCAAGGAGATGTCACTGAATTCCAGGAATCAGCACCATAGGGAAGATGAAATGAACCTAAGTGCTGCAACCAGGAACAAGGTGATTTAGAGAAGGAAAATGGGCACTCACTCATGATTATACTGCAGCATTCCTAGAAGCACATAGGACTTTAAATGGCTAATACAGATTGAGTGAGACAGTCTATGAAGAAGGCAGTTGTTTGTTCTAGCTGATTCATCCCACTTCTGCTTACTTCTATAGCTGGTCTAATCTTATCCTAGTGCTGCTTTTCAACAGTATTTTGGGCAGCCATGTCTAAATGAGATCAGCTCTCCAGATACTTTCATTTCTTGCAAGGATTAAGCTCAGGTCTATTTTTGTCTGTGTAGTTAGCTCAGTGCTCAAAATCAAGACCTCTGTTGCCTTACTTATAAATACCTTTCAGTATCTGCAGATTGCTAGATTTACCATTAATCATTAATTGTTTCCAATTAATACAATCAGTCAAAATTCAAAGCAAGTTCATCCTGTTCCTTTCTGCACTTTGACTAAGACACTAGGAACACTGCAACTCTATTTTTAAGGTAACATTCATGCCAACAGACTTCACATCTGAGTTACACCCTAGGCTTAACTGAACTTCACTAGTCTGGGTAGTGCTTATATAAAGTAGGATTTTAGTGATCTGATCTGATGAACTCCACAACCGGACTTCTTGAAAGAACCTTCTTAACAGTCAAAATGTTCATGCCATAGAAGATTTATTTCTAATAGAGCTCTTGCCAGCTGCAGATGGAAACAAAAGAGAAGGCAAACTGATCTTCTAGGTCTTGACACCCCTCTCTAAGCACGACTGTCCCTTCTAGTGGAAGCCAAACTCATCTTGGCCCTTTCTGTTCCCAAGCAGTGTGGCAGACCATAGCCCGCTTGCCTAAGGCACAGCCCAGCACATCACCTCTGCCTTTCAAACAAACCCATGAGTCTGCTTCCAAATGACCTTCCTGTTTTTAGAAACTCCATATAATCCCAGAAAGCTTGCCTCTGTAATCCTCCTACCTCCCTCTGCCTGTCTAACCAACCCCTTCCTCAGCACTCACTGCCAGCAAAGCAGCTTCCCAGGGGCTTTGCATGTCTCAAAACAACTTCCTATGTGCCTCTCCCTTAGAGATTCAATTTCATTCATATGTACTTGAATGTCTATACTTGTATGTGAAATGCAGGCTCTTGATCACTCACTTTTTATTCTCTCGAGAATTTCCTCACCAATGTGCTTTCATGCACCACATATAAAAGTATCTATGCAAGACTAAGTGTATGAGCTGGAGCAAACCACCGTGATCAGTCACACATTTTACATTACATAAATTTATTCTGATCTATTGCCTGTATTCTTGCAAGGAGTTTTGACACTCACATTCCAATGCTCAATCTGCTCCTCCTTTGTTTTTCCCCAACAAATTTATGTAAACTAATGCCCCTCTCGCTGTGAAGCCATGCAAATGTTTTGCAGCTAAAACCTCAGACTGCAAATAACTTCATGTCTAGCAGTGCCTAGCAGCATGCATAAAGCATTCCCACAGAAATAACCTAGCAGCAAGACTGGAAATGAGGAAATGATCACGTAAAGCAAGCATTTCACCACGCAGAATCTCCCTACAAACAGATGTGAAAATATAGATTTCACCAGTTGCAATGAAAGAACATTTTGTTCTGGGACTGCATTTGGGATATGCAAGCTCTGGCAGGAATTATTTTGCTTGAAATGAGTGAAGATAAATTAATATAGTTTCCACTGAATATGCCAGGACAATTATTTTCAGCCTGTTTAAAAATATTCACAGAATGTAGTTCAACATAGCATCACAAGGACTGACTTGAAAAAAGTGGTGCAAAGCAGACTGGAGGCCACGTAAGTGGACTCTGATGAATTTGGCATTGTGGAAGGTAGCAAAGGCTACTGCAGCAAAATTTGTGGCTGGCCACTAACCATATTTTAATAAAAGGAAAATGTAATGGGTTTATGAGCATTCCTGTCCTATTTTCTCTTCTTTGCAAACCAGCATTTTCTGAGGTGCAAGAGGGGGACACAGCTCACTACTGCTGACAGATGTCTGTGCACAGGGCACTGATTCGTGGTGGAGGGGAAGCTGCTCCCCAGGGTCATCAGCATTTCTGATGTCTCAACAGGAAGTTCCTTACCTCAGTTTACAGGAACAACTACAAACCAGCTAAGTTCTGATTGACAAAAAAAATCAGGTTGAAAAGTGCATTTGGTGTGAAGCTGGAGTGATGGGGTACTTTTGGTCAAGATGAAAATCAAAGAAGAAACAGCATTAATGTATTAACATTAATGTATTTAAGAACTTGGTATTTTAAAATCAGGCACAGTTAAATAACAGAAAATCTTTCTGAAATAAACCCAGAGCAGTCCTGTTGGAGCAAGGTCAAATCAATGCATTTACTTTGATGTTACATTCCTGCAAGTGCTGGACATGGCCAGGTTAGGTGCACCATGAGATGTCTCTCCTTTTCCAGCCACACACACAGAGTTGCACTGGGCACAGCACAGCAGCCATCCCAGCACATGTGCAATTTGAAGAAATACATTAGAAAACTCAGAAGAATGTTGTTACTGGCAATGAGATTCTCTTGGGTCTCTGCACGTCACAGGTCTTTAAAGAAAGCACAAAAACATAAAGTGCATGGAATACAAACAAAAAGTTTATTGATTTAATGTATGTTTTCAAGGCACTTTCATGTTGCAATTCAGAACTCCATTTGGTAAAAAGGGGAATCCTTCAGTAACCCCACCTTCACTAAATAAAACACACAACTTCAAGGCCAAGTGAAAAAAACAAAGTATTCAGGCCAGATTCTGACCATAAAATATGTGAGTTCCTAGAATCTCAAAAGAATCCACAAGCATGAAATGGGGTTTTTAATGCATTTCCTAGATCGATTATAATTTAGTAAACCCAGTATGAAATTCATGCTTGCTAGTTTTTATAATCTCAAACCTGGGCCAGTGAGGCCAGAGCAGATTTATCTCATCTATATGAAATATCTATGTATGAACAAGACAAACTGTCCTCTGCCAAAGACTATTCTGCACTGTCCATAGGGAAAGTTTAACATAATCAGAGTCTTTAATGTTGGGGTTTTTACTAGGGATTCAGGGTGGGATTTTAAAGCTGAATTAGTATGTAGTTATCAGATACAATATTGTAACATTTAATGTATTTTGCACTAAACCATGTAATCACTGATTAACAATAAACTTACACCCATATAAAGTTTTCATCAAAACATTCAATTATATGGCAGGCACTTTGGCATAGTTGTCTCACAGCAGCAAAAACTGAGGAAGAAAACTGAGTGCTGGCACACTTCACTGATTAATTAGGTATTTAGGCTGATTTCAACTATTAAAAAAAACAAAGGTGAAAAAAACCCCACCTCAATACTTTAAAAACTGAGCCAAATGCTCAATATACAATCCCCTAATGGCTAATCTACTTGAAATAAACATTTGTTATCAACCAAACCCATTGAAGAAACAGAGCAAGATTTCAGCCCGTTATGCTAAAGCTAAAAGAGCCAGCATGAATTCTACCACCTTTTTTGATGTTTTCATGTAGTATTTTTTTCTCCTAGCATAAAAATACTCAAATTCAAGAATGCCCATTCAATTGTGGAGTTGTAATCACATACTTGAACTCACACACTGGCATCAGGGAAGATATGGTAATGGCAGATGCAAAAACTGTGTGACAAGGTTCTAATGCATTTTAGTTTGAGTGTATGAAGGGTTCACATCTTTAGTCTCCAGTGCTCTAATAACTTGACCAGCTGAAAACGTGGCTTGTATATTCTCCACTGACATGAACCACTCTTCTTGAAGTGGGCTCTGAAAAATGGACTACAATCATGTCTGCCCACGGCACAGGTGGTAAAGAGGAGGACTACCCCTACTGTTCCTGTGTTCAGCTCCCAGAACACAGCAATAAGCACAGTTTACATCTGGCCCTCTCTATGAGTGAAAATTTCCCATAACTGCAATCTATAAATGACAGAAACACAATCATCAAAAATGAAAAGACCCATCCAAAACAAGGTACTGTGAAATGAATAGCACCAAGGATCTTGAGACCCATAAATCCATCTTATAAAAGCAAAAATGGCAGTACCTAGGCCTAAATAAAACCAGTATTCCAGTGTTAACTGACTGGGTGCAGTCCTGAGACTGCTGAGAACAGTGTTTTTACAAAGAAGCTGGATGGAAGTTGTAACAACTTAAAGGTGAAAAATAGATGAGAAGTTCAGTGTTAATAAGGGACTAGTTATGACCACAGCGCCATTCCCTTGAAGCCAGTTCATTCTTTGTAGTCAACAGGAATTTTATTATTTGCTCTCAGTGGAACTAAAACTGGGCCTTAACTGGAGACTGCACATGACTACTGAGCTTGGATTTCCAAAAATACAGAAATATTCCCTTTGCACAGAAATTATTGCACATTTTACCACCACAGCAGAGTTGGAGTACTTAGTACTTGGTAGTAGTGTATATTTGACATATTTGTTCAGTGTTCTGGAAGATGAAGGGTAAACCAAAACTTCAGAAGAGGATACATACTACACTGCAGGATTGCTTCTGTCAGTAGCTCCAGGACACATGACAGTATGCAGCCCAGGACTTGATTCTACTGCCATCTGCTTGAGTACACAGACTCCAGAGAGAGTTTTGTTTGCTTCACTGAAAGCAGAATTTACCCCTTTCTCAGGAACAGGAAACTTTATGCACATCCAGATATAATCTGAGCCTAAAGGTAATTAAGCAGACAGGCTGGCTGATAGATACTCAGTTTTTGCCATGTGGAGTAGAGGTAAAGGATGTATTTTACCAGTTTTAGGACACTAAAGGCTAGAGTTCAGTATCAAATAAGGAAAAAACAAACTAAAAGAACAAACAATATCTCACAGTATTCCACCAGAATCCTTATTCACTGCTGTATTGTTGTTGCTGAATTCAATTCTGGATATCCAGTTCAATGACGCTTAAAAATAGCCACAGTTTTGTTTCTTGAGTAATGGCCTCTGAACAGCCTTCAGGTCAAAATTACATTCTTGAAATTAGCACCATGGAAATTACTTATTGAAACAATCTGAAGTTCTTCAAAAAGAAGTAGTGATTCAGAAGAAATGAAAGACCTTCATAGCAAAGTTAGTTTTTCAAAAACACCACAAAAAATTCTATTAAAATATATATAATCCATGACAGAACATTCTATTTTACCTGTCATGGGAAATAAAAAATATTGCATACATGAGGTGCACTCAAAGTCCATGAAGCAAAATTCCCCACTGAATTCAGTGAGAATTTTGCTGACATACCAACTGCAAATCTTCTGTTATGGCCACTGTAATCAGCAGGATTTTTACTATTATTATTTCACAGGTATTTAGATTTCATCTCATGCACAGTGTATAATCTGACCTATAATAAATGAGTGTAATAAAGAATAAATGATATGTCAACACTATATATTCACCTTTCCATACTACATCAATTAGCATGACCAAAACTGATGTAACTATACCCAGTACTGATTGCGCTTCAAAGTTGGGTTTGTTTTTCGACAATACTGGATCATTTCAGGATCAAGATTTAAAAAGCTGTTTTTCAGATGCCTTCCTGTAGTTGGAGAAACCACTGCAGGAAGCAGCTGCTCATGTTTTACTGCCACAAATGTTGAGGCTGTACTTCTCTCAGTCCCCTTGAGGAGAGGAGTCACTGTGACACTGGGCACAGTCAAGCTCCGTTCCAGACATCGATCTGCACTACTGAGGATTGCATCTCTTTGACTTTTGACTAGAGGTTTTGTCTTCTCTTTCTTCTGACACATGAGCAAAATGCACACAGAAATAACAGCAACAATGAGTAGCACAGACACCAGGACCAGAGGGATAATGATGTACCAAGGGTTGCTTTCACCTGCCTGCTCTCTGGGACTCCTGGCATTAACCTGGTTTGTAATCTTCAACTCCACAGATACACTTGTTCCCACTGCCTGATTTTGCAATGGACGTTCCTCATGTAGGTTTCCCCAGTGATTCTGCCCAGGCCACATAGTTGGTTCAGTCTTCTGTGGTGCCACTGGAGGCTCTTCATGCTGTGAGGAGGCTGGTGCCTCATCCTTTGAGGTAAAGTGAGCCTTGAAAGTCGTCATGCTGTTTACAGAAGGCACTTCTGTTGTAAAACCCTGCACAAGTGGAGGACTGTGCGGCACAATGGAATACTGAAAACAGCCAACAGCAGGCTGCACAGCATCTGCCCTGAGTATAAATGTAAATGAGTCATTCAACAGATCAATGCCCGTCATATTTGTGTCTATGTCTAGAAGCAAAACACCACCATCAATGTCAGCCTGGGTGAACGTCTGAGTATCTTCAAACACTGCATCATCCACAAACCTTTTCTTTACAATCCTTCCATGAGAGGGGGGCACGATCACTTCAAATCTAGGATTACTGTTTGTCAATTTGGCTAGCTCAGAAGCATCCAGGTCACTGCTTCCAAATTTATAAGCTGCTTGATTTGAAATCCGCAGGTCAGATACAATTTCCACTAAAGGCTTCGCTGTGATGTTCAGCACTTGTCCCGTCAGATTGCCTTCTGCAGTAAAAAGCATAAACTCCAGTACTTCACTAGAAGCAGTGAGATTTGTCAGGTGGTAAGACAGCCTTCCAGAGTACAAATCTGCCTGCTCAAATTTAGTAACCTGCTCATTTCCAATCATGAGGTGCCCATATTTGAGTGGCTGAGTTATTTCATACATAATATTAGTGCTTTTTCCATTTGTGACAGCTGAAAGCTGAAGATCAGTAATAGTGACAGATGTCTGGCCCTGTGGCAGTGCAACATTGGTGAGGTTGACTAGGACAAGAGCAATTGGTACGACTTCAAGACTGAACGGTTTGTATAATGGGCGATGTTTACCATCAGTCACACTGAAATAAAACACCCCAGAAGATGAACTTCCATCCTGTACAAACCAGACTTTACCACTGTCAACATCAGCTTGTGTGAAATCTTTTATAGAGACACTGAGATTGCTTTTCATTGCTAAGTAACCATTATTAGGGTTGCTAACAATGGTATATTTCAGCTCAGCTGGGGCATTATCTAAGTCTTCAACTTTCAGATTCTCTGCCCCCAGCATTGACACATCTCCCTGCAGGACTTTCAAGTGCAGTCTTTTAGTCTTCAGTTCTGGAGATTGGTCATTCACTGGGAAAACAGTGATATTAAACATCTCCTCTAAAACTTCACTACGGGGCTTTGTAGCAGGCTTGCTCTTTAGGTTTAACCAAACAGTAAAAGTGAAATTATCATTTAGAGATTCAGAATTATCATGAATGTACACAATTCCAAATTTGTTCAGTATGTATTGGGAGAAGTTAGGCTTTTCTTTGGTAACATTTCGTTCTCCAACAACAATCATGCCATGTTGGGGTAAAGATAGAACCTGATACCAGACTTCATACATGGAGCGCTGCACATCAGGTAGCTTAATCAATAGGTTTGAAGCATCTAAGTTTGTTCTGTTGATTAATACTCTACCTCCTTCCTGGACTGTGGCACCTGGCAGAAACAAAAAGAGAATCTTAGAAACTGAATATTTTACAGTTGCACTGTTTCAGAAATTACATATCAAACACTGATGATACTCAAAAAATTTTCTTCTTTGAGGTATTCTTGATTTCCATATGTCATGGCTAAAAATATATTACCACTACTTTTAGAATACTATCACATAGAAGAGACAAGACTTTTGACTGATGCATACGCTAAGATTAAATAAATACCAGTATCTCAAAGCTTCTGAATGTTTTCAACTACCATTATAGAAAACAAAATACCTTCTACAGCAGTAGGAAGCATCAAACGTATGTAGTTATCTCATTTCTAAGGGGGCAGTGAACACAGCTTTCCAAGCTACTACCTACAGTACTCTGTGTCTCAGAAGTATTCTGGTCACTGCTAACTGAAGAGAAAGAAATTTCTGGTTTTTCTCCATTCTTCAATGGACCTCTGACAGATCCAAAACAACTTTGAGCCCAAACAGTGAAGCATTTTTACCTGTATTTGCTAGAAGACGACTATTCTGATCATGCCTGTCAATTTCATATGAAATGACAATATGGAACATCTGGATATCCAGAGCTGATGGTGGAGAGGAGACAGTAAATGTAAAGAAATCTTCTGCACTCCAGTCAGCTGACTCAGCATGTAAGTGTTCATACATTATCACACCTTCATCAACCTGTTCCAGGTAAAGAAAAGACATTTGTGTAAGAGGAGGGTGATTATAAACAGAGGAGCGTTAAAGACAGAAAAAATATTTTGAGAACATTGTTCAAAGAGACCTTTGTACTTTAGTCATGCACAGTGAATACAGAGTTATAGAATTGTTTAGGTTGCAAAAGACCTGTAAGATCAAATCCAACTGTTAACCAGAGCTGCCAAGTCCACCACTAAACCATGTCCCAAGTGCCACATCTACATGTCTTTTAAAATATCCAGCTTGGTGATTCAACCACTTTTCTGGGCAGTCTGGTTCAATACTTGGTCGTGCTTCACCTGAAGAAAGGTGTCCTACTATTCCATTTAAACTTCCCCAGGCACAGATTGAGCTGATGTCCTCTTGTCCTACTATTTTTCAGTTGGGCAAAGAGGCCAACTCCCACCTGGCCACAATCTCCTGTCAG
>VZTZ01033083.1:0-44478 GCA_013400955.1 Drymodes brunneopygia
CAGACAGATACAGCTCTGGAGCTTCCAGACAGACACAGGTCTGGAGCTCTCAGAGATTTCTGGAGCTCTCAGACATTTCACAGCTCTGGAGCTCTCAGACAGAGACCCTTTCCTGTATATGAACTGGTACAAAAGCACAAGGTTTTTTATGACCCTATTATAGAAAGGTTGTTTCAGAACCCCAGAATTTTGGGAGCTGTGAGCCTTTTAATTTCTTCTCAACCTTACCTGAGGTCATGGAAAGTGCCAAAGCCTTTTGCTTTAATGGCAACACATTCTTTAGCACCAATTGCTCCTTTTATCTTCCCTGCTGTTGTTTTCTTGAAAAGTGTAAAGAGAGAAATTGTATCCTTGACCTTGTTTTTAGGTAAATAAGATAATAAGTAAATAAGATATTTTGCTTTCCTCTCAAGAACCTTTCTATATTCACAGTACATTACAAAGCCTTGCGTATTGCCATAGTGATTTCACCCCATTTTTCCCATTTTACCAGTTCTTCAGTCTTTGTCCCATATTTATTGTTTCTGTCTCAGTCCTGCCTCCCTCTTCTGCTCCCTGTGCTGCTGGGGATGGATCCCAGGTCATGGGGACTCTCCTGGGCTGTGAGTGCACATTGCTGGATCATGGGGAGCTTCTCACCCACCAACACCCCCAAATCCTTCTCCTCAGGGCTGCTCTCAGTCCATTCTCCCCAAAACCTGTGTTTGTGCTTGGGATTGCCCTGACCCAGGTGCTGGACCTTGCTCTTGCAATAAATCACAGCTCATGAAGTTCTGAAGGCAGAGGGGGGATGATCCCTCCAACCCAGGTGAGTTATTCTGCAGCATTAGGTGCTCACAACACTTCACTCCTACTCATTATCCTTCTCCTTGCTTGAAACAGAAACCAGCCCTGTGGCAGGCTGGCAGGGGATCCACACAAAAACTTCCCCAGTTTCTTCTACCTGAAAGAAATAATAATATGAAAACTATCAGAGTGGCAGCCTGAGGGGACAAACCACCTACTGCCTCTTCTCGCTTGCCTTCCTCATCTGAGCACAGCAGGTTCCGACACAGTCCAGGGGAGCCTTGTTTTTCCAGCAGAAGAGCAAATAGGGGCAGATGGAGGATAAAGTGAATAATCAGAAAAAACAGAACAATAACAGGGTTAGTGATACCTGCTGGTTATTTCACAGCTTCCCCAGGATGTGCATCTGAACAGCAACAAATCTCCCGGCCAGGAGCAAAACCATGGAGTTCCATCAGTGCTCATTTGCAAGCTCCCTACCCCAGCACAGAGGCTTTTCTGGAATTATTTATGACCTATAAAGTTAAACAGCAGACTCCAGAACAGTGACCTCAGCTGATTTTTTTTCCCAAATACCTTTGATCAGAAATGCTTGTGCCATGGATCCATTGGTTAACACCAACTTCCATGAAAACTGAGCATCATTTGTTTCCTTCTCAATGGTTTTGGACTCACAGATACCTGAGCACAAATTCTTTGCTCGTTGTTAGGTTTTTATTTAAAAGACCTGTGGATGTGGCACTTGGGGACATGGGGTAGAGGTGGCCTTGGAATGGTTGGGCTCTATGATTTTAGAGGTCATAAATAAAACCCCACCACGTAAATCACAGCAGGTGTCATCTTACAAATAAAAGTATTTGGGTTCATAAGGAGGAGGAAAGCAATAAAAGCAATAAAAAACTGCACAGGCAAAGTTTCATAATCATCTATGCTGATGCCTCCAGAATAAAGTTTTCACCAAATACCTCATGCATGAAACCTCATCACAATGATGTTCAGAACCAGAACACCTTTGGAAGGAAGCATCCACTCTTTCAAATTTTTTTAGGTTAACAATTCAGTTCAAGCAGCATTTTGTGGACAAAAAGCCTTCCTGCCTCACAGATTACACAGAGGGATAAGGCCTTGAAATTAAAACAGGGATTTCTATAATTGGAGCTAAAAAAATGATTCCTTTTTTCAATGTCAGAAATGTTAAGTTCTTAATCTGCATGTAAAACAATTGCCAGACCATGCTCACTTCATTTTTTCAGTAATATTTGTCATGTAAACACAGTCAGCTTTATGGTTTTTTATGAAAATTCTTAATCTCTCCATCCCCTTTAAGCCATAGTTAGTTTATTTTAGTAGACAAGTACAAGCACTCTTGTACCCTAAACCTGTGTGTCCACCAGAAATCAAAGTGGATGTGATTAAATTCTTTTGTTTTCACTTCCTAATCTGAGCATTGCCAGGAAATGAAAAGACAAAGCAGATTTTTATGTAAGTGTATAACACAGTCACAGAATTTTCTCAGATCAGTTTGCTGTAATGCTATTTCTTCTACTTAAACTCCTGAAGAATTTAGAAAAACACCACTTCCCATGCTAAATTCTGAATTTCCTGAGGGCAAGCTACCAAATGCAAATATATTCCAGTGAAGCTTTAAGTTGTTTGACACTTATCAAATTTAATTATTTTGCCTAAATTATCTTTCTTCAGCTTAAAGTTTTATTACCGAGATAAAAATCAGTTATTTGTACTGAACATATTAATTAAAAAGAATAAAAGAAAGCCTCTTTTCTTGAACTGATTGACATTTTGAAGATTAACACACAAGCACTTTATTCTAATAAGATAAATATTTTCTAAAATTTTTTTAGAGCTATGGTTAGTGTTCATTAAAATAATCATATTTTTTTCTGCAGTTTTAACAGAACTTTACAAATTTCCTAGAAAATATAAGTTGATATAGAAGAAGAAATCAAACAATGAAATGAAATTAAATAAACAGTGATTGCTCTTACAAGCTGAACCCTTTGTAGAGAAGAAAGTGGATGTTTTCCATCACCTGTGGTGGAACTCAGGTTTCTGAGAAATCCTGTGATTTAACAGGAGTGGGATGGGATAGGAATATTCTCTCTGGGATGGTTTTGTACAACATGATACAAGAAAAATTACTTGTCCTCCGTGGCCACCAAACCATCTTGTCTGCAAGGCAGTAAAATTGAAACACAAAACAAAACAACTTTAATAAGCATTGTGTGAAAAGGCACAAATCTGAGAATTTTCAGCTCAGAAGTTCAAGTTCTCTGCACTGACTGACAACAAGGCAGTTAATTCAGAAATACAGATGTTGGCTTTGTTCTTCTCTTCATACACCTGCCCAGATAAATGTAATTCTGGGATTTGATGTCTGTGCATTTCTTCTTTTGGCTTCCTGAGGCACTCCCAGAAACAGCAGGGATGAAGGAGTTTCCCATCCCATTATTTACTGCTATTCCTGACATTCTCACAGCCTCTTTTCACCACCAGAAACTCATGGGGGGTGTGTGGATTGAGGTCTGAGACAAAGCTGGGACTGGGGACACCAGGATTGACTGTGAATCATGTCAGGGTTGGTCTTGGATAAATGAATTGTTGAAGTTCTCAAGTAACCTCAAGCTGGAATGGCTTTTAGGTGTCCTTAGAGACAAAGGTTGCCTTAAATGAGTGCCACAAAGATAGTTACTGTGCAGAAAAATCAAACTGCTTTTTGAGGCTAGAGGAGAATGGAAAAGGTCAGGAGGCAGCACCTGAGAAATCTCCTGAACGTTCTTTTACTGGCAGCTGTCAGGGAACTGTTTATCTGAGAACTTATTGCTATTAAGAATTTATTGTTTTTGTTTATCTGAGAACTTACTGCTGTTAAGAACTTATTATTTTTGTTTATCTGAGAATTTATTGCTATTAAGAATTTATTGTTTTCGTTTATCTGGAAATTTATTACTTTTGAGAATTTATTATTTCTGTTTATCTGGAAATTTATTACTTTTGAGAATTTTTTCTTTCTGTTTATCTGAGATTTTATTATTAAGATGGGGGTCTGAATCAGCTAAAATGCATCTGCCTCCAAATGTCACGACAGACACATTTGTTCATATTTCATTGCTCCTACAAGCACACAGAGCAACGTTTTAAAGCAGGGCTGAGATCAAGAAGTTCTTTGTTTAAAAATTTCCTCTTGTCACCAGCAGCTGATGACACTGGAGAAGAAAAATGCCCAGGGTGCACATGCAGGATGTTGTAGCTCAATATCCAGAGACACAGGGGCAGTTCATCCCTCCAAGGAAACTGGCTGAGATGGATGGGATGAATCAGTTTCCAATTCTCCCTCTCTCCCTGTTGAAACTGAGGGAAGTTTATAAGAATAACTTGTACCAGACAACCAAATTTCAAGCCAGGAGAGCTCTACTCAGCTACCATGAAAAGCCATGAGTAAGTGAATGGCAGTGCTGATACCTGACAGAGATATAAAGGTTAATATTTGATAGAGTGCTTTTCAAAATGCATGAAAATACCTCTATTACCACAATAGGAACAGGATCTGTTAAGTGAAGAAAGAAGATGTTCTGTCTGTGGTAGAACAGACACACATCACAAGCTTGGCTTCTCTAAACTTTACACAACCTGAGAAGGAGCTGCCTGGTAAAGAAAAGCAAATTTTTGTTGTGAGGAAATGAAGGATTCAAGGTCTCAGTGTGGAACTCAGAGCTGTTTGGGTTTGGAGTCACCCAAAATGCTGCACCTAAAGCACCAAGGAGATGTGAGCAGCAAGAACATTGAACTGGGCCAATGCTGAACATTTCTTCCTCCCATCTCTCTCTGGGCTTTTCTTTTATGCCATCCTTGAAATTATGCTCAGTGCCAGGGTTAAACAGCCAAAGATGAATTTGTAAAGGACCTGCAAAGAACAGTCACACTGCTCAGGATGCAGTCAGAGTATTACATTTTAAAGCATTTTACTTTTTATTGGGTTTTAATGTTCTTATTTTGATGTTCAGATCCCCTGGACTGTGTTGAGTCGAGCGTCAGAGTCGTTTTTATTGACAGCAGGGATGTGCACGACAGGGGAGTGGTGCAGCAGCAGATAATCAGGTATAAAAAGGGTACATGGATGGCTGGATTCTGCCATTGTTGAGTTGCCAATCAAAACCCACATTATTATTCAAAAATAGGTTGTTACATCCACGGAGATGGAGCTCGCCTGTCAGTCTGAAGTGTTTGCAGACACAGCCTCAGACCAAGGTCTAAAAATGGTTTGAGTGACAGCAGTGACAGCAGAATCCTCTCCTCCCACTTTTAATTACATGTCTCTTGTAAATAAAAGTAGTTTAAAAATATTAACTAAGATGCAGCTGTGTTTAACCATGATTTTTTTTTCCCCCCTAATATTCCAGAGTGCTCCTCAGTGTTTGTGCAATGCTTTTGAAGCACTGCATGACATGGTAAAAGTATTATTGCTAAGCTGTGTGCCTCTCATGGAAATTACAGCACAGCTAAAAGGAGCAAGAGAATTTCCACTGGAACCCAGGACTGTTAGATGCTGCAAACTTCCAGAAAACAAAAGGGTTTTAAGCGTGAAACTTTTCCTGTCACTCTCCAAGCTGAGCAGTTTGAAAGGAAAATAAGATCCACTTTTTCTCACTTGGCATTTCCTTTCCAGCTCCTTCTCTGACTCCCTCTCTTCTCATGGTGACTCAAACTGACTTTCACAGTCCTGAGTGCAACTGCAGTGTCCTGGCTCTGAGAGCCTTGTAACTTGATAATTCAAGGATAATTTTGTCAGATCAATTAAATATAAACCAACCTGGGTAAGTTTAGGCTGGAAAAGAGACTTTCTGCTAATTTTCTGTAGTGTGTGTTGTTCTGTGCTAACCAATGAGGTAGAGTTGCAGGTTATTTTAATCAAAATCTTTATAAGGTTAAGGGACTTTTCCATCTTTCACTAAGCTAGAAACTAAATTTTCATTACCTTTTGTGTCAAGGAGCCCAACTACATTTTTAAAGAACTCAAAATTTTTAAAAATCTCAAAATATTTTTTGCAGTTTTTTCCTGAGTTGTCTGCCTTGAACTTTTTACATTTCTCAGTTTTTACAATTGCCATATGGGCTTCAGTTATGATCATTTGTGTGGGGTGCTTAGGTATTTTTATCCATCATTTTTATGCCTTTTCAAACAGGCAGATGGAGTTGAGCTGAAGTTTGTAGAGCTGTAAACAAGTGGGTACAAACCAGGAGGGGTGTGAAAGGCTGTGCTAAGGTTGCTCCACATTATTTGTTTGATAGCAAGAAAACATCAAATCTTTTAAAATTATATTGGCATCAGGAACTGATGAGTGGAACACAACCAAACTACTGAGGTGAATGGTACCAAACACCATTCCCAGACACAGGAGGAGCCCCTGCCCTCCAAAAGCTGCCTTGCAGAGGGGATAAACACAAAGGAGTGAATGAATAATTCCACAGGAACGGGCAAGGAAAGCGAGGAACCTCCAATAAATTTGCCAGATTAGCCAAACTAACAGATTCTGTGAACATTCCCAATGTCCTCAGTGGGAAGATGCTGAATGTGACCAATTTGCTTTGCTTTGTTCCACCAGGAGAGCAAAAAAGTAGATGCCAGCTGGAGATCCTGGAAAAAAAGGTTGTCCAAAAGGACCTTTCTCAGATCAGACAGGGGCAGAGGACAATGAAACTCCTCACCACAGCCTCAGGCTGTGTCTTGGTTTCTCTGCACCATTGTCCATCAGGGAGGAGCTGGCAGAGAGCTGTTTGCTCTCAGAAAGGGAGATACTCACTGGGGGATGATTATTACCCATATTTAATATGTTAAATAGGGCAAATCAAATAGGGTAACTCACCAGGCACCTGAACTCCCTCCAGAAAAAGAAGTAAAGCACAGGAAACACCCAAATCTGCAGCTACAAGGGGAATAAATATTATGTCACAAATGTGGCTTGATTTCTTTTGTTATTAGTCCTTCAGTTATGATAGGATAAGGTTATTAATTAACATTGGGAATGGGAGGAGAGGAGAGGGGAGAGAGGAGAGGGAGAGGGAGAGGAAGAAGGAGAAGGAGAAGGAGGAGTCCCAGTCAGGGTCCCCAGCCAATAAACCAATGTATAAATAAATGGTTATTTCAAGTACCTAAAGCTGTTGGTGTGATTTATATCAGTACCCTTTATCAAGTGCCTACTAAATGCCATAGCCTTTTAATACAATTTCTTGTGCTCTTGTGTCAATTTTTGGAGTGTTTTAGGGCACTGAAATTCATTATAGATATGGCTGCAGTGACATTTGGTTTAATTAATTTCTCTATTATGTCACAGCTTGAATGAGAAGCAATCAGATATTATTAAAATATGAGAGCACTCTGCTTATTTCATAGTTTGGAAGAATCCTCAATTTGCTTATGGAACTACCTTGGAAGTTGATGCGTGAAAGCAAAATTCTCTGCTCCTTAAGGGTCGTTGAGATTGAGTTTTTATAATTTTTTTTATTGGAGAAGATGGTGTTGAAAAAGTCCTGGAGTTGTTGGTGGCAGGGCCTCTTTATTCTTGTTTTAATCAGGTACAACAGAATTCCTGTCTTACAATGGGGCGTCCTTGGGATTGTTACTAAAAAAAAAATTATTATAATTCCCAAAGAACAATATTAGGTTCAGCTTCTTGGATGACTGACCCCATGTCCAAAAAATCAGGGATAAAAATGAAATTTTATCTCGTCTTAGGAGTGGTTCATTCCCAGCTCCTCAGTGGAATTCCCTGTGCAGAACCCCTCTGGTTCAGTGATCTGCTCAGTCTGAGGTGGTCATTGTGGTTTCTCAGGACAGGGGCTGGGCTCACTTTTCAGGCAATATGCCAAATTT
Source organism: Drymodes brunneopygia (assembly GCA_013400955.1). Classification (NCBI taxonomy): domain Eukaryota; kingdom Metazoa; phylum Chordata; class Aves; order Passeriformes; family Petroicidae; genus Drymodes; species Drymodes brunneopygia. The sequence goes on from VZTZ01033083.1 coordinate 7,676, forward strand.
TAAAATCATTCTTTGTTAGTATCTTAAAATGTGCCCAAAGCACTCCCTACACACAATAAATATGTGGAAAGAACTGTGTTAAAGGGCCATTTCTGCAATTGCAAGGAGAGTTTCTGTGCAAATCTCTTTTCCACATGCACTGATCGAGGCAATCAACTGCCCATCAACCTTTCCCTGATTTTTATCTGCTGCCATTGCAGTTGGCTGATCATCACTGATGCCAAAAGCACTAAAAATTTTAGTGCTCCACCACTTGTTGCCATAAACATTTACAGAAAATGTGAAGGTAGTGTTTTATCCTGCTCAGTAGTTAAGGAAAACGATCGTAACATTTTGCACTCTGCTTCTTTGCAACACATTTTTCAACAATTCACCAACTGCCCTCTGCTTGTTTTAAAGCAGGAAATAAAAATGTAATACTTTGCTTTTATCTGCAGCTTTAAAATGTAGAGAGGGAAAGAAAAAACAGCAAAAAAAAATCCCTAAATACATTATAATCAAGAGATAATCCAAAAGGCTTCCTTTAAACAGATTTTTAAGACACTGCAGCAATCTAAAGGTTATATAAACTTCAGCTAAGCTTCTTAATATAGGTGTTTAAGCATTGTGGAGATTTGATTTTCAACTTAGTGTTGGTCTAAAAGGCCCTCAGCCTAGCAAATACATGAGTTAAATCTGAATGCTAAGCAGAGATTATTGGCTCATAAAGCCACCAGAAATTACAGATATTTTGGAAGCTAACATGAGTCACCCAAACTTAAGACTTTGGGCAAACATTTCTTTCAAAATATCCATGTTTCTGGGAGGAAAAAAAATAATTAAAAGTAGATTAGCATGTTCCCAGAAAGAAAATGCATTCAGATAATGCAAAGTGCCATGGAGGGAAGGATATTACTCATTCTCTTCTGACCTACAGGATTTAATCTTTCCTTATTAAAATAAAAAATAAATAAACCAGTAGACCATGGCCTCTCTGCTATCCAGCACATCAGAAAGCCTTTGTGAATAATTTGGTTTGAACAAACACCCACCCAAATATTGGAAGTGGAGATGTTTCTCTCTGATTTCAGAGGCGAGAGCATGCAATAACCTGTTAGTGCCCTGGTCAGGGAGAGCAGACTTTAAAGTTTTGGGATATTAATTAGCAGAACAACAGCTTGTTGATTTCTCACTGGGGATCTGAGAGCTCCCAACACAAAAAGGATATTTTGGAAAAATAGAGGAAAGCAGAGAGAAAAGCAGAATATTTTGGGAGGGATGAGCTGACAGGGTCCCAGCTCTGCCCTGCAGGAGGGTGAGGGATTTACTCTGATCACAGACCCTGAGCAGGAGGGGTTTGGTGCAAACGTGGAGGGGATTTACACCAGGTTTGCTCCCAAAAACCACCCCCTTGCCAGTCCCAACCCTCCAAGAATGAGCAGGCAAAGAGGAGCACCAAGAGCTGAGGGCAAACACCGACCTTGCTGTGTCACACCTCTCCCCAGCAGAGTTTTTCCTCTTTGATCTTGTTTAAACTTCCTTCTCAGAGTGAATTAATTATCTGTGGTCATTGCCAAGTGAAAGCACTTAGAGCTGTTATCACTGAAAATGTATTTATTAATGTTTAGGGGCCATCCCAAGAAGCTTCTGGCTCCTACAGCATTCAAACTGCAGGGAAAAATAATAATTTCTTTTTTAAAAAAGTAGTTTAAATCTGCTCTTGTTGTCTTTCAACTCAGAAATGTTCCTTCCACGGTGATTTGTGTCATTTAGAGGGCCATTTATTTGCATAAGGAATCAGATTTCACTCTCTGCCTGTTTTGTGCTGCTAAAATTGCTGTTTGTCCCTTTGCAGCTCTTTCTGCAGAATTATTGCCGTGTACAAATTGGGTAAAAAATATATTTAATTTCTTTGTGGTGCCAAGTGGAGCATGAAGTCAGTGTGGGGCAGCATTCAGAGCTATCAGAACAGCTCCCTGGAAAAGATTTCGATGAGATTTTACATTTTGTCTCAAAATGTCATTTGGCTTCATGAGAAGCCTGGCTTGTAAATTGTCAGGGTGATGAATAAAAGACATGACTCGTGACTTTTTGTTTTTCTTTTTTTTCCTTTAGGTTTTCTTCTTCTTTTTTTAATATGGGTGGGTTAATGAAGTTACTTGAAATGAGACGTGTTTGTGAGAACTTTATTTAATCCAACAGTGCCCAGGACAGTAAATCAATGTTAATCAGGTAATACACCATGGGGGAACCAGAGCCATTGTCACATTTGGCACAATTATTGGTTGCATTTATGAGCTCATCCAGTTAATTAATTATTGTAGAACTCACACTGTGCCAGAGTGGGACCCTCTAAGGGTTTTTCTCCTGCTTACAATGCAGCTAAAATGTTTTCCATTTCACAGCAAGGGTGCAAATGTCATTAAGTGCAACCAAATCTCACTAGCTACAAAATGCTGTTTCAAATGGGTATCATGAGATGGGATCAAGCCAGAGAAATGAGTTTCCAAAGCAATTAGGTAGGAATTTTTCACCTGTTAGTTACCTGCAATATCTGTTCTCGTGCATAGTTTTTAATTAAAAAACTGGGCCATAATTTGGTTACCAAACTCTGCAGGACTGGGACAAATTTGGTTTGAGCTTTCCTCAGAACTACACCAGCTGCAAAGGGATCCAAAGGGGTGCAAAGGGATCTGAGGAGCTGTAAATCCACATCCTGCAGAGCTGATTTTGTGGAAAGAAAAAAATCTGATGGATAAAAGAAGATGGAAGAACAAGTCCAGGTGTAATCCTGCCTGCGTTCTGGGACAGCCTGGACCTGGCTCAAGCACCTCTGCATTCCCCCCTCAAAAGGCTTTCAAACTCTATCCAAATTAAAACTTTCTCTTCACAATTTGCATGGGTTCCTGGGAGATTTTGGGACTAAACAACAGCTTGAATTATGTTTTCACCAGAGGCTCTGTGCTGTTGTTACATGGAGATGCTGCTCCGTCAGAGTACTTCAGCTCTTCGCTGGATTTGTAGGATGCACATCACTGAACCAGAACCTTGCTTCCTGTGCAATCAACCAATTCATCCCTTTTTTACATGTATTAATTGTGAGAATAACTGGATTTCTATTTAGGAAACAGCAGCTGGGAGTTTTCTACCTTGGGGCAAAAGCTGAAATCAAACCCACTAATTCTTCATAGAGACAGAACGAAAATATTTTATACATTGAACTCTGAGTTGGGTAAAAAAACAAATAGGAGGGGGGAAAAGCAAAGAAAACCCAAATAAATAAGGCAGAAGTAACTAAATGATAATCATTCAGTTGTAAATTCTTCTCTGAAGGATTTGCTGACAGGTTCCTTTAGAAAAGGGTTTTGAGCAGAGCAGTCCTGATGTGAGTTGCAGGTTTCTCTCTCAGAATCCTGGCACAGAGAAGCTGGAGAAGCTGAGATTTGGTTCATGGCAGCCCAAATGTCCTTCCCTTCCCACCCAAACAGCTGGGAAAGGGTGGCACGAGTCCTAAGGAGCTGCCAGAAGTGGAAGATTTGGACATGGAGTGTGGTGAAAAGTTCAGGGGTGCTGCTGCCAAAGCTGCTTCTTCCATGTGCCACCACCTCCACCTTCACTCACCGAGGGAAAGACTCCCAAAATTGCAAAGACAGCCTCAGAGCTGAAGCTTTACAGCTGCTGCCAAATACCTCAAACCAAGCTAAAATAGCAGGTTTTCAGCAATCATCCAAAAGTTCAAATCTTGACTTGCTACTGAACTCATTTTCAATCTATTATGTTTTCATTTCCTTCTCCCTAAAAAGGAACAAAGCCTTCTGTGCAGGATGAGTACATTCTGTTGCTGTCACCTGGTTTTTAACTCAGACTCCAAAACTTTCTCCTTTATTTTAGCTTATCCATTTTTTTCTTCTGGCCAATTCTCAATGCTGACTTTCTCAACGCATTGCTAGAACATCTTGTTTTAATTTACTACTCGTTTGATTTTGGTAAATAGTACAGGGGAAGTTGTCTAAAGTGATGTGAAATAAGTTTTGAAAACAGTTGCAGCGTTTAGAATGATAATTGGATTGGCCAGAGATGAGTCATAAGTAATGAAATGCAAGGAATAAAAATTTGATGCTATCTTGTTTGGCTGAAACAGAGTTTTATTCCTTCAGGCCAAATGGAGTCAATAATTATGTCTTCTACCTTCTATTTTTATGATTTTTTTTGCAATTTGTTTAATACAATGGGATTATGCATCATGCTAAAAGGGAGACGTGGTTGTTATGAACTTGCTTTAAAAACACAGCTATTTTTGGTTATGATCTCAGAATTATTCTTTTTCCAGCCAAAGCCAATTCATTGCCTGTTTATACATTATTGCATTAATATCACCTGTAAGATTTATGGAAATTAGCAATGAAGAAATAAATATGACCCTTCTGCTATCAATCACCCTTCACAAGGGACAATACAAGCGCAGAACTTGTTTTTACACAGTCAGGAGCCAAAAAGAGAAGTTTCAATAGCAGACTTAAGTATACACAGGAAAAAACACAGGAGCAGACAAGAACCTGTGTGTTGTACTGTTGGACACAAAAGAAACACACAGATTTTAGAGTAGTAGTTTAGGATTACATAGGCAGGACCAGAAAAATCTCTGTTTTTCTTTATTCTCTTATTTTTATATTTTCATAAGACAATAGTGGATTGGTCAATGAGGTTACCACCTCTACAATTTTATAGGATAGTGACATAGTCTATCACCTTTCTCCACCTTAGGAGAAAGGAATGAAAAACAATTCAGAAGTTCAAAACAATCTAGGCTGGTAATAAAAACAAGGTCTGTGTCTATAGAAAATGTATGAGAAATTCTACTACAGAAGTAAAAACATAGAACACTGCAAAAATCAGGGCAACACCAGTGGTCTCAAGCTGGAGAGGCTTAGATGAAATTTAGGAGAGAATTCTTCACTGGAAGGGCAGGACCAGGCTGTTCAGGGAAGTGGTAGAGTCACCATCCCTGGAAAGGTTCAAGAAAAGTGGGAACTTGGTTTAGTGGTGAACGTGGTGATGGTGAGGCCATGCTTGCAACCAGTGACCTTAGAGGGCTTTCCCAACCTAATGATCCAAAGAATCCATGAAATAAATGGAGGGAGAAGCCCCAGCTCTGTGGTGCACAGAAATAATTGTATCAGGGATCCAGCTGAACAGCAGGAAGGATGTGGAGAGAAAATAAATCAAAGCCTCCAGCCCTCACAGGTCTGAGCTCCAGGGAGGGGCTGCACCCAGCACAGAGAACTAAAAGGTGCTGGGAATGTTGATTTTTAGCCCAAAATTCACTCAGCTTGATAATGTGGACTCAACACCATCCCTACAACAGCACCCAGAGGGTGCCCTGGATGGGGGGGAAGTGTTTTTTTCTTTTTACTCCAAATGAAATTACCATTTAAGGTGTAGTAGGTTATCAAGTAATGCACATCAAGAGAAAAGAATTCAAAGAATGGGAAACTGCTTATTCCAACTGCCTCATTTATTTTTTATTTTTTTTTCTTTTAATGAGTAAGAAAAGGTTATCCCACTTCATTCTGCTCGAGGAAAAAAACCCAACACATTTGGTTTGATGGGCTATCAAAGGCTTATGGCATTTTAAGAACCTTGGAAATGAATCCTAAATGTTTAGAAGGCCAGATTTGCTGTAGGTTTAAAGGAGGGATAGAAAATCAGAATATTTAATGAATTATCAGGTCTCATTGCCTTTAGCAACCTTTTCTTTCTGCAGTGCTCAGAGACACAATTGTGAAGACACAAGAGAGGTTTCCACCAGGTCAATGCTGAATAATTTCCAGTGTGTTCTTGTCTTAAACCTTTGCCCTGTGATACACATTTTCATCATACAAATGTTATCACCAAACCTTGCAGATTTAAGCTCCTTTCCCTTTTCTACAACAGTCAGACTTCTCCTTTCCTGTGTCAGAGAAACCGATTTAGCACAGGGTTTGGGTGGGTTTGCCAGAGTTTCTCAAGATGAAGCCCAAGAGATGCAATTGTGATTTGTTTTTAATTTTTTCATAGACTCATAGAATGGGTTGGGTTGGGAGAGGTCTTAAATCCCATCTCATTCCACCCCCTGCCATGAGCAGGGACACCTTCAACTCTTGGAGGTTGCTCCGAGTCCAACCTGTCCTTGGACACTTCTAAAGGATGTGGCATCCACAATTTCTCTGGGCAACCTGTGCCAATTCTTCACCACCCACAAAGAATGTGATATTTTCTTCTTTTTATGTTGGGCAGATCACAAAAACCAAGCAACAGAAAGGCATAACACCAACAAAAAAAAAGTATATTCAAAGTTGATGCAGTCACTGCTGCGGAGTTAATATTTTACTTCACACCAGAACTTTGATGTGTGACAGCAGAGAATCTACACAAGAGAGAACTTTTCCTTCGAGGCAACAGAAAGATTATCCTAGAAATAAAGGAAGATTTTCCTTTCCTCACGACAGAATTGTGTGTTTATGAAATGGAGAAATTTGGATGCACTTTCAGCTCCATACATGATGTGCAGAAGCTCCTGGTGCATTTTCGTCTGATGCTTGCAGGACACACATTTAGTTCCGAGCTGAAGCCATTGCATTTCCCTATCCCCTGTGGTGAGCCCTGGTGGGAAATGAAGCCACATGACTTCATGCTTTGGGGAATTTTTGTACTTCTTGGAACATTTTAAGCTTCATATTCCTGGAAAGTGAGGTTCTTGTAGCAAACCACAGTGATAAGGGCAGATTTATGGAGAGACAGCTCTATACCTCCTTCTTAATACCCTCAGAGGCCAAATTCTTCTCAATGTTCATATTCAGCTCATGAGGACTGACACTGGCATATAGAGGAACTCAAATAATCATGCAGGGGTGCTCTAGCTGCACTTCCCATTGGATTAATTTTCTATCATTTCCAGAAAACCATGGGTTTAATACAAATGGACCTCAGCATGGCTTGGTTTGTCTTTCCAGAATAACTGAGGCAGCATTTGGCTGATAAGGACCTGCCAAGAGGGATTAATGTTTTCATTAATGGATAATCAATTGCTTCCCTCTTCCAAAGACGAGCATGAACACAGAATCCAAGCCCCACTATCCCACGTGCTTTGACAGAATGCTGATAAATGAGACTGATTTCAACCATTTGCAGCATTTTGAAGAATTATTGCCTGACAACAGTGAGTTAAACCCTGCACTTCCCAGGCTGAATGCACAGCTTCTCCAGCAAGGAATAGACAAAATCAACCTGTGCAAACAGTTTAGGAGTTGATTTGCATTAAGCAATTCTGAGCATGTTCATGTAGTTTACGACTAACGTCAATCACAGGGAAAAGATCATCCATTGAAATGCTTGGGAAAGCTTCCACATGGGAAGTGTTTTGTAGCTTTATTGGACAGACTGACAATATGAAATTTATTTGGTTTGTGTCTTCCAGGAGGCTGCCACAGGCTTGATTAATCCCAGCTGAAAATGTCAGGATTTGAGCCTTGGAACTGGACATTCTGACCATTGGGAAAGACTTAATCTTATACTGGTAAATCCTTCCTAGGGCAGGAATGGATGATGTCCTGGAAGTGTCTGTTTCTCTCCACTGTGCAATGACCATCCAAGCTCAGACACATCCAAACACATCACAGACACGAGGAGTTTGATGAGATGAATCACAGCCCACAGATCAGAGAGATGAGTTACTACAGCAACCCTCACCTAACTTATCTCTGTATTTATAAATCAATACTTGTTTACTAGTCCAGTTATTATTAATATGCTTCCTTTTAATATCAAATCATTAATAATGTTTTATAATTAAAATTATGTTATTAAGGACATTTATATTTTTGCTGCAATTCTTAAAGCTAATTAATATTTATTAACTTAATAAGTATTTGCTACTTAAATAATACAAAATATTTGTGTGGGAACAGACCTCAAGTCTTGTCTCTTACCTCCTAAAAAGTCATGTTTCAGGGAAATTTATTACTATCTATTTTACCATATTCTGGGATCCATCGTTCCAAATAGGAAAGCCAGGATGTATAAACTTCACAGAGATAAAGGGAAAAGAACAAACTATTTCATTTGGGATTGCTCAGAGGAACAGCATTTGGAAAATACACACAACTGATGCCAGATGAAGAGCTCTGTTATGTGAATATCAGCAAGCAGAAGGACAATTTAAAATAAATTAGTAAAATAATTTGACTGCCATCAGAATATGGGAGAAACTTGTCCAGATAAAATGTTTTATACTGATCTACATGGTGGCATGATTGTCAAACATCCTCAATTCCAGTGCTCAAGATTCCCTGAATATATATAGCATATTCAAGAATCAGAAATATCTGTATTGTAATCTGGAATATTATAAACATTAACTCCCCTCGCTTTGTTGAAACAAGTTAAAACAGATTAAAGTAATTGGAAAGATATTTTTCATAAATTGAATGCTGGCAACCTGAATGTTACCAAGACAAATGCTCTGCTCAGAGCAGCTCTCCCTGTTCTGCCCACTGATTGCCCTGAGCAGAGAGGAAACATTATGAGATATCCAAGTGGAAACTGGCAAATTCATCTGGGCTGAAAAATGCTCTGGAGTTCAGAGGAGAAATCAACGCCCCAGCCCTTCCACCCTGGCTCTTCCCAGTCCTCCCAGGAACTCCAAAGTGTGAACGAGCAGGAACCGATGCTGCCTGCCCGCGTGGGAGCAAAGTTCCATCAATTCTCCCTGGGGTTAAGGAAAGTTGAGGGAGCTCAACACCTCCTGGAATCAACACCTCCAAATGAGGGATAAAGACCTCTCTTTCCAGCCAGCATCGATGCTGGGCCTATTTTCAGCACCATTTCCTTGATTTGCTCGGGTTATTGATGCATTTAAGGGCACGAATCGGGGAGCTGCAGACAAAGGAAAGGCAGCCTCAAGATTGTCACTGTATTTATATTTGCCATTAAGAGTGACTCATCTCAAGCATGGGCAAGACTAAACAAACAGAGCCTCATAAAGAAAAGTCTGCTGTTCACCTGATGCTTGCAAGGTGTAACAAGTTTGTTGATACTTGATTTTTTCAAGGTAAGCCTTATCCTCGAAAATAATAATAATAATAATAATAATAATAATAATAATAATAATAATAATGGGGCTTATTCCTTTTCTATATCCAAGAGGAATTAACACATTTGGAATACTTCTGCAGAGGAAAAGAAAAGATGGGAGCATCAAGCAGGATTCAAACCTTGAACTGGGACAGCCTCAGAAATCTCAGGCTGCAGATCATTTTCTGAGAGAGGTTTCAATCAGCAGAGACACTTCCCTGCCAGGAATCAAGGCCATGCACTGGAGATGGAAGACAACAAATTCATGCCACAAGCAGTGGTTCTGGCAGAGCTTTGCTTAATGTTCCTGTGTCTTCACCATGCTGTGAGTGACTCCAGAGATGAATTGATTTTCTCCACCTGAAAGAACCCTTGAAGGCCTACAAGCAGTGGGGAAAGGTCTGTGGAGCAGACACAGAGAAGAGATCATTTTCCTTTGTTTAGGGGCTGCTGGAAGGAAACTTGGCCATGGCATCTCTGGTTAATACAAAAACTGTTCGCTCCTGAAAGAAGCAAGGGTGCACGTTCAGATCTCCATTTTTGGACACACAGAAATCTATAAATATGGAGGTAATTGTGGTAATCTCACAGCATGAAAAAGCTTTCAGCTCAAAGTGAACCCTCCCAGCGCATTCCTTCTGCTGGCCCTGCTTCCATAACTTCTCTGGATAGCAGCAAAGAAATTTGATATGGGCTTGGAAAATGTCATGGAGGGAACCAGTTGTTCAGTTCCAGCATTCTGCCCCAAAGGCACTGAAATAATGTCAGAAATAACTGATTTTGCTGACAAAAATAAAGTAGGCGCCAAAAAAATACCAGTGGAGCGGTGAAACACAAATGTTGGGGACAGAGCTGAAGAGAAAACTAAACATAATTCACTCTAAACTATTTATGTTATAAATAATAATTGTTAATTGTTTCAGTCAGCACCAGGAATAATTTGTCCAGTGGCTCATTATACTTCTTTTCTTTTAAATTATAGGGACAGAGACACAAATATAACATGGCAGATTTGCTCTTAAAAACTCCGTGTTTAGGTAAGAGTTTCCTCACTGACCCTGAATTAAGGTTTCTAAAACCAAGAAAGAGCTTTTTCCCAGTAAACTGCGCTATTAAATGGGGAAACTTGGATGGCTGTGCAAGGTTTGTACAAATAAATTGCCTGTTTGTTTTGCTGGTGGAAGAACATGATCCAGACTTAGAAGCAGGGTGGCCCCTTGTAAAGGAGGGCTCCAGGGTGTGCTTCAAGACCTCTGAGCCCTGCTAAAAGTTGACAAGATCATTTGAGAAAGGCACTTTGCTGGTGGATCTTTATCATAGCTCTCCTGGAGGCCTTACAGAATTCCCATCTCACCTCTCAGCGGGTTTAAGGTCACCTCAGGAGCATTTCTGATCCTGCAATGAATCATGTGCAGCCTGGACACCACTGTCATTCTGATAGCATTAGGTCAAAATGTTTCTAAAATCACAGTAGCATGGCAGGCCTTGAGCAGCATGTTCTAAATGTAATGATCTCTTAGTAAACATAATTATTTGGGAGGGGGGCATTATGGAAAGGGGAGCTAAAACTTATGCTTGGATGGAAACAAAGGAACTGAAACTTATGGCTGGATGGAAACAAAGGGGATTGAAACTCATGCCTGGATAAAAACAATATACAATAGAACAATATCGAGTTAGTGATTAACAAATGATCATATGGAAGTTATGTAAGTAAAAGGTATAAATATGTTTCGATTTTGAAATCATGTCGAACTCCAGATTTAGGTTTGTACCCCAGAGTTCCAGGGCCCTTCAATAAAGCACCCTCATAGAATCATTCTGTGATTATGTGTTTCCACGCTAACAATTCCAGCTGTGGAGGTGTTGCTTGCTTTCACTGGCCTCTCAAGGCTTTTATCTGGGTTTAGGTTGAACTGCTGTGGCTTTGAGAGAGCTGCTGGTTGCTCTGCCTCCAGTGCCACTGGATCTCCAAAAACAACTGTGGAAGCTGCTGTGGGCAGGGGTGTTCATCACCACACAAATAGAGATGAACTTGCACCTTCACTGCTGGGTGTGGATTTGAATTCACAGAGCTCAGGCTGAGCTCTCCAATCCTTTGCAGTGTTTAAGTGTTGATTTACTCTTTGGTTTAAGTCTGGAATGAGCCAGCTGGATATTCAAGTGGACACCACACCCCCAGGGCAGGTGTGACAATGCAGGACAGGCACAGGCTGGCACTCTCTGCACTTCCAGCTTCCTAAATCATCTCTTCACCCTCATCACGCCTCAACAGAGGAATCACAGAATCCTAGAGTGCTTTGCATTCAAAAGGACCTTAAAACTCATCTCATTCCACCCCTTGCCATGGGCAGGGACACCTTCCACTACACCAGGTTCCTCCAACCTCCATCAAACCTGGCCTTGAATCCAGTCTTTCCTGCCTTCTTCCTCAGCTGCAGCAACTGGAGCATCCCCACGGAGTCACTGAGCCCCACCTTCACCCTTCTGGACAAGTCCCAGCAGTGAGAGCCTCTGCCCTCATCCTGTGAACACTCCTGTCTCTCCTCAGTGCTGCCCACACTCCACATCAAGCCTGCAGCATTCCTGTAATTCAAGCAAGATGTAATTCAAGAGCAAGGTGTAATTCAGGAGCAAGGTGTAATTCAGGAGCAAGGTAATAACAGTAGATGTTAAATTCAGCCCCATTTTGCATGAGGAGAAAATGGAAAGCCAGTTGTTCTTCACAGCCCAGCCTCAACAGGAGCAGATAATGAACAGGTCTGTCTGTCAGCAAGAACCAGACAAACAACCTGTGCTACCCACAGATTTCTGTTTTTAGGCCTCCCTTGTGATCAAGGTGGAGGCACACGTACAGAAGGAAGCACAGATATAAAGATACACTGGTAGCAACCAATTCTGGCTAACACCAGAAAGCTGTTATTACCTTTGAGAAGCAGGTTGCCATGGTTGGAATGCTGCATCCAGTCAGGAATTCAAACTTTAACACTCAGGAAAGTCGTACAAATTATCCAAGGGGAGGAAGGCATGCCCCACACTGAGGTCAGCTGGTGCAGTTGCTGCCTCTCCTCTACCAAAACCTTGCCACACAAACTCAAGGCACCACTTAAATTCTTCACCCCATTCATCTGGGATCCTCAAGCTGAGATTGAATTAGAAGAAAAACTTACTCTAATAATTGTTTGTCGTTATGTTTGTGGCACTTGCAGAACACAACTCAGTTTGTGCCTAGCATTGCCTAATCAATATTGAATCAAAGACTAAATAATTACTCCAAATCTGCATTTTTAAATCAACCTCAGCTACCAGCTAAGTCCTTTGGACTAGAGATGGAACAAAATATGCCTGCATTGCCCTCAAAGTGCTCAGGGTCCTTTCTGCCGGGCATTAAGATAGAGATAATATTGAATATTCATGTTTCAGAGTTCTGTGCCTCCTGGGTGAGTTGGGCAGGATTTAAATGTCCCTGGGTACAGCCTCAGGCAGGTACATTTGTGTGTGATTTGTCCTGGCTGGGTTTCATGCCCCCAGCTGGAGGCAGGGCAGGAGCAGCACAGGTCAGAGTGCTGGAGGCAGGCAGGGAACAGCTCCTGCTCACAGGCTCCACTCACACCCCTGCTCACAGCACTCATCAGGCTGGAAAAAATCACAGGGATTGCTGCCATCCACTCTTTGAACCTTTCTTACCTGCTCAGGCCCCACCTGGCATCAGGCCCAGTGTTCCTCCATTCCCACAGCACCTGGTGAGGAGTGAAAGGAGAAACCTCTCGTTCTGCAGCTGCCAGACCCACAGGGTTCTCAGAATCGTGTGGCACTGGCAGGCAGGTGCAAACTTGTTTCTTTCTTCACAGAATCAGAGAATAATTTAGATTGGAAAAGCCAAGGTCATCAAGCCCAACCTGTGACCCATCCCCACCTTGTCCCCAGCCCAGGGCACTGAGTGCCACATCCAGTCACTCCTTGGACACCTCCAGGGATGGGGACTCCAAACCTCCCTGGGCAGCCACTCTCAATGCCTGACCACCCTTTCCATGAAGAAATTCCTCATGATGCCCAACCTGAACCTCTCCTGGCACAGCTTGTGGCCATTTCCTCCTGTCCTCTCACCTGTTCCCTGTGAAAAGAAGCTGATCCCCACCTTGATCCCCTACCCAGTCCGGTGTAGAGCTGACCTGTATCCTGCTACCTCAAAAACAACTTGTGCATCTGTCTGAGATCTATTTTCCATATCAAGATATCCAGGTAGGATTTAATGAGCATCCCTGGCCTTTTCTCCTCATTACAAGAAAGACATTTAGGGTAACAGAGCTGGGAAAGGGTCTGGAGCACCAGGAGCAGCTGGGGTGGGGCTCAGCCTGGAGAAAAGGAGGCTCAAGCAGGAAATACTCACCCTCTACAACCACCTGCAAGAAGGTTGTAGAGAGCTGGGTTTCAATCTCTGACCCCAGGAAAAAGGTGGCAGGATGAGAGGAAATGCCCTAAAACTGTGCCAAGGGAGAGTTAGATTTGATATCAGGGAAAACTTCTTCTTGGAAAGGATTGTCAAGTATTGGAACAGGGCAGTGGTGGAGTCACCATCCATGGAAGTGTTCAAAAATTGTGTGGATTTAGCAGGTGAGGACATATTTTAGTGGTAAACCTGGTGGTGGTGCTGGGTTGATGATTTGACCTGATGATGTGAGAGTTACAACTTTAATGTTTCCATAATTCAATACAGTTTAAGGTCAGGTGAGACCATGACTTTTATTCTGACCTCCTTTTTATTAAAGGTCCTAAAATGAGGATGCACAGTTAGTAGATATATTTGGTAGATTCATCTTCCTGTGCTTCAGCTGCTCACCAAAATAAGCCCAGTAACTCAGGGAGCCTGTGCTCACCTCAAAGAGCTGTTGTAAAAATTAACTACATTTATATTTCCAAGAAAGAGCACTGTATTAATGAGACTGGCAATTAAATCCATAAGAAAGCTGATTATTTTGAATGACATGTACAGAAAGCAGGAGCATCACTCATTCTAGAGGGAGGAAGATGCAAAATGAACTCTTTTAGGGAGTGCTGTCCAACCAAGGCCAGGAAGGGCACAGAGCTCCTGCAAGAAGAAAAGCAAGATGTGATCTTCAATTTCAAAACACGGGCACATAATGGATGCCAGAATTAGGTAATTTTTTTTATTGCCTTTTTCTAGTTGCAGAATTGCACCTGCAATGGTGTTCTTTGGAAAGAAAAGAACTGTGTTCATGTGCTTTTATACAAATGCAATTCTTGTTTGGCTGGGTTTGTTCCCATTCCCACAATGTGAGCATTACTGGTATTTCTAGAATAATTTTCACACCCCTTGTGATTTTCAGGTCTTCTCCTGCATCTCTTTCCTCCACATGTCCAGAGGTGCCTTGGTCAAGTGTTCCTGGTCATAAATGACAAAATCAGAGAACACAAGTTTTATCTGCATGAAATACACGTAACAGAATTTATTAAAGATCATCAGAGCAACACCAGCTTTTAATTAGATTAATTAGATCAACACCAGTAGTGTTGTTATGAGGTTTTGCACTTATGGAAATGATAACCCAACAGACCTCATGTTACTCCTGATAAATTTCTGTTAGCTTTGGCAATTCTCCAATACTGGGGGGGGAAAAAAAAGAAGACAAAAACCACAGTCCATCCCTTTGAGCAGATCTAAACATTTCAGCCTGGCAGTGAATTGGTGTTTTCAGCTGCTCTGGTCTCCTTGTCATTTTGCCCAATCTCTGGGACATCACAGGAGGCCTCAGGCAGTGGTTCTGCTGCTCTTCCCATCCTTCCCTTCAGCAATTCAGCACAGAACAGGGAGCAGAACCATTATCAGGGAGTAGAACCATTATCTCCAAGGATTTTGGTTTCCCTCCAAAACTCTCCCCTTGCCTGACAGAGCATATGTCCATATACCCTGCCCAACATATGTTGCTGAACTGAGTGGGTTGCTAAAAACGTTTTACTGTTCCTTTCATTTATGCCTATCTACAGTGCAGCTGATTTCTACATTAAATACCTCTTTCTAAGCTACAGATTTTGATATTTATTGCCTAGGTAGGCGAACTGATGAGCCAAAAAAACGGATTTTTTGCTTATTTAAAATATTTATGTCAGATTAGCTGCAATAGTTATACAGGCAACATATTCAGGGTATTTGTAGGTAATTTTCAAATAAAATTCTTATCTCAGGGAAAAACTTCTGAGTAAGTTACAATTAACTACAAATAAAAATTTGGATTTAATTCTATCCTTAGTTACTAGACAACTCAATACATCTTTAAATCCACTAAACACTGAGTGTTTGAGGGTGAAGCTTTGCACCACCTCAGGTTAATCAGTTACCAGCTCCATCTTGCCTTTTTGACATTTTGAAACCTTTTAACCTCTGCACTAATGAGAATTTCACTGTTATTTAGCTGAAAAAAAAGGTGATGCAGAGCTGCTCTGTAATTTAAACACGCATGGCACAGCAGAAGATGCAGGCAGGATGTGAGGATGAATATGTATGTGCTGCTCCATGCACAGACACCCAAATGGGAACTTGCAGATTGAAAGGAAGAATTCTCCGGTAAAAAAAAACAACCAAAAGTTACTTTAATGAGCACAAGAAGGATATTTTGATTTCCTGCTGTGTATGACTGTGCCCCAAAGCAGAAACCTTTAACCCTCATTTACTCTCAGCACACATGGACACACCAGAGGGCAGAGGCTTCTCCTCTCTGACACACAAAGGAAAATGTTCTTGCCATCAGGATGTTAACCCAGGACAGGGGAATCCTGCTTTTAATTCACTTCTCAATCCCAGTAAAGCACCTGGCAGGTTACTGAGCACCAGCCTCATCACTCTCTTGAAACCAACAGAGAAAAAAATCTCCCTTCTGTCTCCAAGAGCTGTTGCCATGATAAATGTTTTTAAAGTTACAGGCAGTTTTGTAGTGGATGTTCCCTACAGTGATTTCAGACAAATCTGCTGAAGATGAGGGTAGATGAGCAACTGCAGGAGACCCATCCATAACAAATACACTTGTTCATCCAGAGCTGTCTTTAAAAATTCTGCTCTAAACCCAGGAGTCATCATAAAACTCATCCCTGAAATTTATCAAGGCAGAAGACATTCGCATAGTTCTGCAGCCAGACAAAATGCATTAGCACAAAAATTGGTGTTCATTTACAGAACTAAATGGTCAGAGGTAGCATTAATTTATTCTCATCTTTTTGTTTTCAATGATGTTCTAATGCAGAGTCAGAATATTAAAAATCAAGAGTTATAGATCTTTTTTCAACACGAGGTTCTCCGTTTCCTTATAAAATTAACACATTCTCTCAAATGCTCTTCAAATACTTTTATGAATGGGGAAGATTTTTCTGACTGTGTTGATTTCCAAGGTAAAATCTCTTGGATTCCTTCAGTAACCCCCCAAAAATGAGCATTTTTGTGATGGGTGAATTGGCTGAATCCTAACCAGGAACCAAGGACTTGCTCTTCTGAAAGGGAAGACTAGCAAGGCAAGATTTGCATTTAAATCCTTCTGTTGTAGTCTGTTCTGCCTAATTTATTTTTTTAATATTTTCAGAAGGGCCTTAATAATAAAAGTGCTTGGTGTTTTCTTTGCTTTGCAGCCTCACTGATATTTTTACAGGTTGCCCAAAATAAAGGAAAATATCCAAGCAAGTCCTATTTCCTTAAATTCTGAGTAAATGTTGCACAAGGGGATTTTGACATGACCCTGGCAGTGACCAAACACTACAACACCCACTGGGAGAACCTTGAAGATACTCAAATTTTTTGGCCATGAGCTATCAAGTATACAAACCTCAAGTTATTCCTCCTTTGAGCAGGCTGGATTAGAGAGCTCCAGACTTCCCTCCCACCCCAAACCCAGCAGTAATTCAGTTGAAATTTGGGTATACCTGGCCTTCAAGACCAGCCTTGTGCCAAGTGCACTTTGAGAAGGATCCCAAAAGCCCTGAGGTGCTGGTGAGAGGCTCTTTGTAGTGGCAGCAGAGCAGAAAGCAGAGGGTGATGGACAACCCAGGGGTCAGGAAAACTCTCCCCAAATGGGGCAGGATGATTTTCCTCACTGTCCCAGCTCCCTTTCAGGCACAGGAGTGTGCAGGAGGACCCATGGAGCCAAAGCACATTAATCCAACCTAAAGAAAGCACATTTTATGCCAGCACCTCGTCATCTTCGTGCTTCACTGCCCCAAGCCTGTTGTTAATGTCACCTCTAAAATCCCATTAAAAGTGGGCCCCTTCAGGGCCTGGGTTAGGTCTCTTCAGAGCAAACCAAGCACCCTCTGGAATGCTGCACAAATATTCCTCTCAGACCCTGAAAAGTTAATGAATTCCAAAATTGTCCTCTGTGGAACGAAAGGGGAGCAAAACGCAGCAGCCACTTAAAGCAAATCATAATTCATGATCCGAAAATATGCAACATTAAGCACAGCCATATTTTAAACAGCAAGAACCACTCTGCAGGGCTGGAGAGGTTATAAGCCACTTCTGTTTGTATTTCAGGAGCACTTACAATGCTTTGTTTTGAAAGCTTTATATTATCTTGTAAAATCGGCTCAGAGAGAGATGTTGTTTTGTCATTGTCACCGCAGTGATGGCACCAACTTGTCTGTCTGTGTGCTTTGTTCTCTCGGTGTGAGAAGCAAAGATCCCACATATTTTATTCCTTCTCCTCCTCCAGGCTCTGAGTGGGGTGCAGCTCTGCCAAATGGGAATGAGAATTGCTCTAAGGAAATTAAAAGCTCTCAAAAAACATCACAGGAATATTCTTCTGACAAAGCAGGACCTTCCCCTGCCCCCAAATTCCCTCTCATGCCTGGTGCCTTGCTTTGAATCCTGCAAGTGGAGGCCTCCCAAGTGTCCTTGGGTGCCTGAAAATTCTGGATACCTGCAGGAGGAGTGTTCAGTGATCCTGAGCTTGCACACCTTTGGTTGTTTTTATAAAAACCAAAGTGTACTGAAAAGTGCAGCTGACACAGAGCTGTGGATCTGGCTGTGATTGCTGGCAAGATTCTTCACTCCTGGATTCTTCAAATTTTAACCAACTGCAGCCTTTGCATCTTGTGTACGAGTTGTAATTGATTCATGTGCTCCTCTGTCACCTTGGCAAATTTTTAATCCAAAGTCAAAGCTATTTTATTATGATTATCTTCAGTCTCCAATACCTTCCAAGTGTTCAGAGCTCCCGTGGGAGAGAAGAGCTAAAATATAATTATTAAAAGTTCATAGAATTGCTTATGAAAATAAACAGGAGAATGAATCTTCTGCCACAAAATATTTATTTTAATCCACTGGTGTCCTGGAGGACAGGAAGAGGTTCCTGGAGGAGGGGTTGTCCTCATGGGCACAGCTCACAGGAACCTTTTGAACTTTGCTGTCTTTGAAAATATCCAACCCCCTTCCAGCCAAAGTCAAAGCAGGCAAATCCACTTATTTTTCCCTTTCTCCTCTGCAGCAAACAGCATAAAAATTGCATCAGTTCCCTCTCCTTTTAGCTTTGCCTTCTAGAAATAATAATACAAAACTCCAACCCCCCTTCAGCTTTGCATTTTATCAATTGTGGTACTCAAGGGAGGGATTGATGATGACCCAGCCTGGGGCAAATGAGGAGCTCGTGGATGTTTCCTGCACTTGAAAGAGCTCCTTAAATTGGCAGCCTTGGGACAAGGATTTTCAAAGTGCCACCCCTTGGTGTAGATCAATTTAATCTGACGGGTTTGGAAAGTCTCATCTCAGCTGGGACATCATCTGCAACATCCCTGGCAAAAATATCTCCCATTCAGCACAGAGTTTGGCATTGGTCAGTAGGAACTGTTCTTGTGGGCCAGAAGAAATCTGACCATTTTTCAGATTAAAAAAAATACATTTATGTGCAAACAACTCAAATTTGTTGGCTCTGTAATATCAAACTTGAAACCTCCTAGTTTCAAAGAAACATGTTTTCAAACAAACATGATTATAGGCTCATTTTTGACTTTTGTGGTTTTTTTCCTTTTTGTATTTCAGGAAATTTTTATTTGAAGGAATTTGAAATTGGACTTTAGGCCTGGAAACTGGGTATTTACAGTACTTAAATCTCCAAGTCCAGCATGCCAGATTGAATTCAAAGAAACAGGAACTTTCCCCTTCCAAAATTGGTTCAGCTGGCAAGATGTGACACAGAGGAAAGATGTGCCTGAAGGAAAGGAACCTTTTCCTAGTGAGGGCAAAAGCCACCATTCAGCACTGGAGGAAATAGTGACAATTCAAAAGGGTCTTATGTCGCCCTGATTTTTGCAGTGNCACTGGACAACAGATTGAAGGGAACTGACCTCAGAGCTGCACTGTTCTGGAGTCATAAAACCACAGAATGCTTTGGGGGTTGGAAGGAACCTTAAAGATCATTGAAATTCCAACCCCTGCCATGGGCAGGGACACCTCCCACTGTCCCAGGTTGCTCCAAGCCCTGTCCAACCTGGCCTTGGGCACTGCCAGGGATCCAGGGGCAGCCACAGCTTCTCTGGGCACCCTGTGCCAGGGCCTCACAACCCTCACAGGGAAGAATTTCTTTCTAATATCCAATCCAAACCTCCTCCTTTTCAGTGTGAAGCCATTCCCCTTGTCCTGTCCCTCCATGCCTTATCCCAAGTCCCTCTCCAGCTCTCTTGGAACCCCTTTAAGCACTGGAAGATACTGGAAGTTCTCCTTGGAGCCTTCTCTTCTCCAGATGAACACCCCCAGCTCTCAGTCTTTTCTAGCATGACAAATGTTCCATCCCTCTAATAATTTTTCTCTGGACCTGCTGCAACAAAAAGAAGAGCATGGACACCCTGCTGTCACCCAGGGGGACACCAGCTCTGTTCCCCAAGCTGCTCCCCTTGACTACAGACAACTTCTGCACTCCTGCAGGTGGTGGTTCAGAGTTTGCTGCTCTCACCTGTGGGGATGCAGAGCCTGCAGAGCAACGTGCAGCCTTTCCTGGCTGCTGCTGGGCTGCCCCACAGCTGCACTTCCCTGTGAGGAAACGGGGCAGCTCCACAGCCCTGACTCTTCTCTCTGACCTGTAGTTGCTGCAGCACCCTGAGAGATGAAGGTCACGGAGCCTTTGGGTTATGGGGGGGCAGATGTGCAGCCAGGACACATCTGTTGGAGCTTCTGGGGGCTCTGGGAGCTTTGCTGGAAGCTGCAGAGGGAAGATCAGAGAGGAGGCAACGCTAACACTGCATTAAAGGAAAACCTCAAAGCACCCCAAAGCTCCTCAGAGACACCTCTCATGATGGACACGTTGTTGATGCACTCAGGGGAGGACTCCAGTGCCCTTCCCTAAGCTGTGTCTGTACCTAGGATGATGGGGAATATATTCAATGGACAGAATGGAGCTCTAATTTCTAATTTTTCCTTTTAAAAACAAAAAAAGTAGGAAAAGAAAGATTGCTGCATGTCTTTGAGCCAGATCCACCTGATTCATGCAGATTCGGTCTCCATGGTAGTGCAGCAAACTGGGAAAATTGCAAAGCTTCTTCCTGACCTTTTCCAGCCTTCCTCTTCCCCATCTTTTAATCTCAGACTCCAGACATCTCTCCACCCTCCTCTCTCCCCCTTGGGTACACACTTTCTTCTGTGTTTGACTACCACAGACATTCTATTTCAATATTCACTTGCTTGGAATAAAATGCTTCAATTCTTTCAGGCTTTCCTCGTCGGGCATGGTTTTTTTAGGAACTACTCTGTATCTTAAAAAAGTAACTTTCTCCAAGCTAAGGGCTTCTGAATGTGTTGTTTTCCCTGTGGACACCTAAATAACATCACAGAGCACAGCCTCTTAATGCTGACTTCCTTACAGAAACTGTTCTAATTAGTGGCTCACCAGAGACCTCCCTAAGCCAGACATCCAACTGAGGAAAAAATGCTTGTGATTGCTGTGGCTTGAAATCCCAGAAAACCACAACAAGAAAAGAAAATTTTCTGGCTAATAGTGTGTCCTCACAAGACCAAGTTTAGCTCTACTCTCTGAAACCACTGATAAGGCACTAAATTAAGCCTAGAAACTGGAGGGAACTCATCTGGAAGTGGCTGGAGGAGGAAAGGAAGAGGTCTGGTCAGCAGAGGTTTTTATGAAAAGTCTCCACCTCTTAAAGCACAGTGTGTGATCTCCCAGTTTAACCTCCCCAGCTCCAGAGGTCTGAAATTTGTCATCTTTGCACACAACTGAGTGTTATTTTGGTGGTCATGACGTGGCTCCTCTGGACTTGATTTCCAAAGGAGTTTCTTGACTCCACAAGACTCCTCAGTGTGAAATACAGAAAAGAATGGTAACAGCACTGCTTGTACTGTGCAGTTTTGCTTGATTTTCCACTCTGTTCTTTTCCCAGCTGAAAAGAGACTAATTAGGCTCTCTTTTGGATGTATACATTTAAGGAAGGAAAAATCATCAGCTCCAACTTCATCAGCTCTTCCCCAGCTGCCCACTTCTCAGCCTGCTTGTTATTTCTCTACCTCATTAACCTTGAACCTGAGGATAAAAGTGGTTATTGATTGATTTGTTTATTTGATTGCAGAGGGCAAATGATTTTTGAACCTGGTTTTGTAATCGCTATAAAATCTGTGATGTAAAAATAAAAAATAAAAAAAAAAAAAGAGATTAGTATAAGTGCCCTTTCCAAAAACAGGGGTTGCTCACTATGAAAAAATCCCAAATTAGCTGCATTTCTCCACGGTGGAAAAGTGTCAGAGTGCTGACCCTGCTGTGAGTCAGAGTGTCTGGATGGGCATAAATCACAGAGAGTGGAATTGATTGACTCCAGCCACGCTGCATAATTCATCAGTGAGCAGCAGCATTGTCCTGCAGGGCCCCTGGGCAGCACAGCAGCTCCTGCAGCCCTGGATTCTGAGATTCTGGCATTTCAGAGCCTCAGGGCACTTTCAGCCAACAGGGTGAAGGACACGGGCACAAGGATCTGTTGTGGTCCAGATAAGGACAAGTGAAACATTAAATGGAAATAATTGGAATATTTATGGCCATAAATCCATGAAGTTAGGCTGGGAAAAAAAAGCAACAAATTTAAGAGTTTTTCTATGAAGCACAAACTTACTTTGTTTTGACAAAGTGGAATTAAATGCATGCTGGAATATCCTTTTTTTTTTTTTGTTATATGCTCTCATGTTACATCATTTTGTCAAGACTGAGTTTCTTCACTGAAGAAGTCTTTAACAAAAGGAGCAGAGTCTACAAGTGCAGCTCAGATTTATGGACTGAACTGAGAGGTCCTTGAATTTATTTACATTAGTCTTCCCTATAAAATCACTGGAGGAAGTCAGGCATCTCCAGAGACTTTGCTCTTAGAAGGGCCAAATAAATCACCTGCCAGAGGGGTTTTCAGTAGGGATTTAAAAAAAAAAAAAGAAAAAAAGGAGATCAGCTTCCAAATTTAGATATCTAATTTTGGACCTGGAAGGTGAAAAAAGGATCATTTTCCTTGTTGGTTTCCCAGAGTAACTTATCACTCTGCAACAAATTTCATGGTTCCCTGCAGAGCATTCAGGTGGTTAAAGCTGAGGGCAACTGGATGAAGATGAAAAGTCTGGACTCTGGGAAGAAAAGAGAACAAAACACTCAAAGCAGAGCGTGAATGAAGAAATTCAGGTCTTAAGTGCCTTTAAACTGACAAGTACAACTCAAGGAAGTAAAAGGAATGTCCTTAATTCACACCAACCTTCCACTTCATCTGATTTTCTCTGATTTTCCCTCAAATGTGAACAGAAAGAGTCAAAGAAAGTTCTTAAAGTGTAGATGAGGTTCATCTGTTCCAGCAGCTGTTTTCCAGCACACAAAGTCAGAGTTACACTGGTTTAGGGGAGGCCTAACAGCAGGCCTAAAGTTAAACCCCTGGGTAAGGTTGTAATAAACCCCTGGATTTTACCCAATAATAAATTCTACTCTATTCTATTCTATTCTGTTCTATTCTATTCTAATAAAGCAGGGACAGTGGGTGAGGAATAAAACAGGGCTTGCATGAAGGTAAGTCAGTCAGTGTAATTGGATTGAACCGTATTTATTAAAAGTCCTCTTTATCTATCTTTGAGTTAAATTCCTCTCTGACTCCAGTGGCAAACTCCAAGTCTCCCAAATTTGTGAGTAGGTATGTAGAATATATTTATTTTCATATTTCTGTACAGACTTCCAAGAGAACCAGTGTTGCCTACACAGGCAGACTCTGTGCCTCAGAGCCTTTGGATTTGCCATCACTCACACTTCATTTTCTTCCTTCCAATCCATATCCAATTCTTGCACTGAAGGTGTTAATGTTTCACATTCCTGCTCGGAAAACCAAATTTTAAAAGGGAAGCTTTCAGACCAGTAAGAAGCCTTTTCAACCTGGATGCAACCCACAACACATGAAAAGTAGGAAATACAGGCACTTTTGAACAGTTCAGGGTTTGTGTGCTGGAAGAATTCCTTGAGTTTTCAAGCAATGTCAATACCCTGCAGCCTGCTGCAAGTGCCCGTTCCTGAGGGCTGTGTTTTAAATAATAAAGAGAATTAATGATGTGACAATACCAAATGTGTGCTAAGGACACCTCTGACTTCACACAGCATTGCTGACTTAGCCAACAGCAGCAGCAAGAGCAAGTTAAAACAATCTCAGCCTTGTTTTTAAACTTGGACTCACTTTTGGATTAGGAGTGCAGCCTGTGGCAGTTTTATGCTCTGGTTCATTCATTTTCTTAAACCATATTTTGTATCTCAGTTTATTTTACAAGTTATGGGTTTTTTTAACCATATGAGAGACTCATGCAGAAAAGGCTGCACAGACCATAAAAGACAAGAACAGATCTTTGAATGACAGTGAAACTCTTTATTACCAAAAAAACCCCAAAACATTAAATCCCATTTGCTAGAAGTATATGGAGCAGATGAGGGAAGCTGTCTGAGTTCCTTGTGCACAATCAGTGTGACTTTAGCCTTGTGTCTTCAACTCCAGTAAAGATGGGAACAGCATCAGTGATCCCAAACACAAAATGCCAAATTATTTCTGCTGTCTCCCACTTCATGAGCAGATTTCCACAGCTACCCTGTGCCCTCATGTTCATCCCAAAGCTTCCCTGAGTGAAGAGACCATGAAGGCAACAGGTGAGTGCTGCAGAGTGTGATGTTCTTATTCTAAGATGAAGATCTGGAGAGAGTGGGAGATAAACTCAAGAGTTAATTATTTTTCTGGTTTTTTTGTTTAATAAACCTGTGTCCTGTTTGTAGCAATTTAAAGCTGCTGATGGGAAATTTCCTTCTGTCCTGATGATTTTCCCAGTGGATATTCAGGTAATAACTCCTGGCCCAGCTGTCAGAGAGAATATGCACATCTTTGCTACCACACCCAGGAATTCCAGGCTGGAGCCATGAATTCAATACCAGAGCAATTAAACTGATAGGTTTGCTGCAAAGCTTCCAATCTGCTCAAGATATCATAAATTCCAGTTCACCCTCAATTCCACTTCTTGTCAAACCTGAATGAGAAACAAGATCTTGTCCAAGTAGATCCATGATTCTGCCTAAATTTCACAGAATCCCAGATGGGTCAGGATGGATGGGACCACAGAGGGTTATTTGGTGTCACCTCTCTGCTCCAGCAGGGCCACCCAGAGCACAGGGCACAGGATTGTGTCCAGGCAGTTCTGGAATGTCCCCAGGGAGGAGACTCCACAGCTTCTCTGGGAAATCTGTTCTCAGTAAATAAATTTTTCCTCATGTTCAGATGGAACTCTCCAGGCTCAGTCCCTGCCCATGGCTGTGGTGCCATTGCTGGGCCCTGGAGCAGAGCCTGGGGCCTGCTCTGACCCTCCCTGCACACAGGGACACACAGGGACACCCAGGGACACACAGGGACACTCAGGGCTGAGGGCCCCTCTCAGCTGGGGCTCCTCTCAGACCTGAACAGCCTCAACTCCTTCAGCCTTTCCTCACCTGGGATGCTCCAGTCCCTTCATCACCTTTGCAGCCTCTGCTGGAGCCACTCCGGGGTCTCCAGGTGTCTCTTTTGCTCTGAGAGTTTCCTCACCCACCAAAGGCTGTGGAATTGCCCGTGGTCCCTGCTCTCATGAAGGGATGTGTCAGGGGGACATTTTTGGGGCCGTGTGGCTCTTGTAGACTTTGCTGTGAGCTTACCTGACAGAGAGATATCTGTAGGTGACAGCACGAGATCTCCAAAACCTGCCAGGGAGTTCTGCATTTTACCAGTCATTTTCTACTCTGAAGGATGTTCTGCATGTCTGTCTAATTATAGCAAAAACTGTACAGATTGTGTCAAAACTCCCCACTATTATCCAGGCTGTACCAGCCACGGCTGACAAAACATGCACACCCCCTAATTAAGAACGTTTTAAAACTGACTTATTTAAATTAAGAAAACCTCCCAACCTTCACTTTTTGACAAGTTCCTCTGAGATTCTCAGAGGAGGAGGAGGAGGAGGAGGAGAAGGAAAGCAGGAATATTTTTGATTCCTTCCCTCATTTCTTACCTCTGCAGAGCACTAAAATAAATTACAATGTGCAAACAATACGTCAGAAAGAATGGCTTTGGCTTGACAGATTGCAGGGCACAGCATTAAATATAATTGTGTTGTTCCCAAGATCTGAAGAACAGAATGTAACACACTTTAAATGCTTTGTTATTCTCCAGATCTCCAAATGTTTGGACACCCCAGGTGATGGCTTAATTCCTTCAACTGAAATCGTTGTGTGAGAGCAGAACTCACCTTTGCAAACGGTACAGGAGGAATTTGAGCCTGATTTTCCCAAATTTCTGCTGTGCTGGGGAGAATGTGAACAATGGCAGCAATTCCACCTGGATTCCTTATCTACGTATCAGAGTTCACTTGGTGAGGCAGACACTTTTTCAAGCACCTGCAATTCTGTTTTCCAACCCAAGTTTGGAAGTCCCCATTTCCAACCACCTCCAGTTTGATGATGAAGAAGCACCAAATTTTGCACCTGAGAGGATCCAAGGCAATCCCAGGTTCCTTGTGTGTGTTTTCTAATACACCAGGGCCAAAAATTAAAATGAATAATTGAGGTCTGTGAAGATCCTAAGTGCAGGTTTCATGCCTAGGTCTGCTGAGAGGGTAAGGAAGGGAAGAAAGTGAGTATTTTCACCTCAAAAAAAACAAAAAAGTAGAGATGTTGCTCTGGATCTTGGGGCATCAGTCCATGGTTGGTAAGAAATTGAGTTGTGCATCACCTGTTTCAAATATTTTAAGCATTTTATAATTATTATTATCTTTATTATTATAAGTAAGTACTTTCATCCAAAGATTTTTATTCAAGAAAGTGGTTTTAATTTCCAAATCTCCAGTCAAAGTGACCTCAAATTAGATTTCTGCTTAAGGTTTTCACTGGCATTGAGGGAGATTAATACAGGCTTCAAACAAGTATTTGGCAGAAACAGATTTAGAGTGAAGATCTCCAGGTTTCAGCCCTGAATCTCTTCCAGAGATCATTTCAGCAGGAGAGAAAATGTCAGTTTGAATTGTTTTGCCATTGTCCAGCTTCAGGCCTTTCAGCATCTGATTAGTTTCTGCAGGTCCATTTTTCAGCCTTAAAAAACCATGGAAATCCAAGTATAGAGCTCATGGAACAGAGAAGTGCTACAGTCAGCTTTTACTGGGAATGAAAGTCAAGCCCCAAGAAACATTTAAATAAAAAAAATTACAAAAATCTAAGTGTCCTATGATACACCAGCAGAATTTGGTGTGATTGTTGTTCATAGATGAGAAAGGCTATTTTTTAAAGAAAAAAAATCAGATATATATGTATATGTATATATTTGTGATAACCCTGTAAAGATAATTAAAGTAAATTTGTTAAATCCTAGACTGAGTACTCCCTGAAATTTATTATCAATAATGCTTTTTCATTGTATTTTCCAGGAACTTGACCTGTAAAAACTGGATGTGGCTAACAAAGAAATAATCTAGAAGGAACAAGGTTAAAGGAATTTGATTTGCAAGAAGGCCAATGTGTGTGGGGGGGAAAAAATTTAAAAACTCAATTTTTTAATAACATTTTGAAATGGAAATTACTGTTACAGCAATTCAGAAGCCTTGATGAAAACCACTTTGAAATCGAGGTGAAGAAATTTTCTGTTTCTGAGGTGGATCAGAGTCCACTTCAGTTAAAATCAGTGAAAGAGGGACTTAAAAGTCAAGAAAAAAATTATTATTAATATTAATTATGGTCATTTACATTTTTAATAATATTTTTAGTGAATCTGATGTTTGGAAAAAGGGAGAACAGGAGACACCAAGACTCCTTTTGTAAACCATGGTAAATGTGAAACATTTCTAGTCACAGACCAAGTGTTAGAACACCAAATACTTCTATTTCATCATTCATTCAATAAAACTTATTGATCCCCTGCAGATGGCAGCTGTTGTTCTCTAGGCTGGCAAATTACAAACCTCTTTCTCTATTATCGTTCTTTCTTCATACCTTAAATAATCAAGAAACTGCAAAATTATGTAATCTCAAGCACTTTGAGAGAAATAAAAGGGATTTCATTTCATTTCATGTATTTAAGATGCTCCTTACTCGAGGAGCCACATCTCCAGTCCTCCTTGCCCTGTTTTCAGATGTAATGTCCAGCTTTCTTCCAGTTTTATTTATTTATTATTCTAAGCCTTAACTAGTAAATCTATTTTGGACCTCAGGGTATTCTGCTCACTCATTTCATGAGTGTCCTGATTTTCAGCAGTTCTCAATCTTGCACAGGGTGGTGATTATTTTAACTCTCATATTGCAACCACTGAAAGATGATGAAGTCTTTCAGCCATTACTCTAGACAGTTGATTTTTTCTATTTCTGTCTGAAGAGAAAGAGCACAGCCTGAAGTACCAAAATGAAATGTTTAATGGATTTTTATCTCACCCATGTAATACCAAGCCATAAGTAGTTATGAAAATACCTCCTTGAAGTATGGAATATTCTGATGCCCAAAGCTGGAGGTACTTCAGTTGTTCAAAATGTCAAACATGGTTTTTCTTCTTGTTTGCACCTCAATGCACAGCTCAGGGAGACAAACATTTCCTTTTGGGCTTGGGTGTCTCTTTTCCAGGCACTCACCAGCACTGCTAATTAAACTGTGAGGGTTTTCACAACTGCTACTAACGAGCAAGTGGAGGAGGAGTTTTTTGCAGGACAATTTGCCTTGTGAACTGCAGACAATAATTAAAGCTTCTTCATTTCAGTTTTTCCTGAATTAGTGAAGCAGCTGCTCTGTCAGCTGAGCCTCTCACTTCTGAGGAATGTTGGAATGTACTAAGAAATTAAAACATGGGCTGGTGAGGCCCTGGGTGCCCAGAGAAGCTGTGGCTGCCCCTGGATCCCTGGAAGTGCCCAAGGCCAGGTTGGACAGGGCTTGGAGCAAGCTGGGACAGTGGAAGGTGTCCCTGCCCATGGCAGGGGGTGGAACTGGATGAGATCTTTAAGGTCCCTTCCTGTTGCACAGCTGGCAACAGAAGAAACATGCAGGATTCAAAGCAGCAGTTTGAACCACAGGCAGGACCACCCCAAAGGCTGCCCTTCTTTATTCTCTCATTTATATCTTTCTTAAAACAATCATGGATTGGTGAAAGAGGTTAACACCTCTATAAGTTCACAGGATAAAGACATGGTCAATCATCTTTCTCTGCCTTAGGGGAAAGGAATGAAAAACAATCTAAAAGTTCAAAACAATCTTGGTCAGTTAGGAAAACAAGGACTGTGTTTATAGAAAATGCATGGGAACTTCTACTACAAAATTACAACCATGGAACCCTGCAAAAAGCAGGGTGACACTTTCAAAACCAACTCATTCTGTGATTCCAAGAGAAAAAGCAGCAGCTCCTCCTTGGGTAAAAAGTATGAGTGATTCCTCCTCCATTGACACTTCCCTGCTGGGAGCTACATGCAGGGTTTTAGGAAGGTGAATGCTGCCTGAGCTGGTGCTGTCCTGTCCCTCCTGGCTCTCATGGACAGAGTTTTCATTCCCAGCCTTTATTAATGCCTGTGCTGCACACAGCAGGCCAGCCTGAGCTGTACCACCCCAAAGTGACCTAACTGGGAACTACTGACCAGAATCCTACTGCCTCTTCTCATGGAATCACACAATGGGTTGGTTTGGAAAGGACATTAAAGACCATCCAGTGCCACCCCCTGCCAGGGGCAGGGACACTTTCCACCATCCCAGGTTGCTCCAATCCCATCCAACCTGGTCTTGGGCACTTCCAGGGATCCAGGGGCAGCCACAGCTTCTCTGGGCACCCTGTGCCAGGGCCTCACCAGCCTATGTTTTAATATCTTTATACATTCCAAATACAATATTCAGACATCCTGAGGAAAAAAAAAGTTAGTCCTTCCCTACAATGAATAAGATTGATGGATTCTTTTTTCTCCCAGTAGCTTCAGAGTTTCTTTCACAAGCATAGGGAGGAAACTCATCAAGGAGTGGGTCACAGATTTCCTGAGGGGCAGGGGTGTACTAATCATGTTCAGTGTGATACTGAGGACTAAATAGATTTAAAGTAGCACTGTGGGAGGCACAATCCTCAATGCAAAGAGGTGATCTCTAAATAAAGATGACACAGAGAGAAAAGAAAGGATCAACTTTACAAACAGAACAAGCACTGCAATGGCAGCAGGTGTCACATTGGAACATTTAGGAAGGGAGAGGACACTGAGAGCAAGGCTGTGCTCAGAGAGAGAACCCAGCTCTGTGATCTCACCACTGCCTGCACCAATTTTCCCGTCAAGGGCTCAGTTTTCAGAGCTGAAGGATATCTCACACTGAGACAATCAGGGCCTCGACAGGAGCCAGGGCTGCATCTGACTTGAGATGGCAGCAGCTGTCCAAAGCTGTGCTCCCCCTGCTCTGAGCTGTGAGATCAGAGCTGCTTTGTCAGCCCTCAGACCAATTTACACTTCCAAGGCAGGGTTTGAGCTCAGGGACTTCATATTCGATTGGTTTAGTGTCAGTTCCAATCATCCCTTCCCGTTTTGTTCCCTTGCTCAGCGCCAATACTCACCGTGGTGTCAGTCATGGGGAATTGATCCCCTCTCTCTGAACTCCAGCTTGCTCTGAGTGCAGCAGTGAAATCTTGTGAAATGAAGTGTTCCCTGAGAGAGCAGGGCTCAGAGGAGGCAGCGCCACATCCTGAAAGTGGCAGCACCTCAGGTGCTGTGGAGATGTCAGGAGGCTTCTCCAGAATGTTGCACATTTCTTTGGCAGGGCCGAATCCAAATTCCGTGTTGGGAGCTGAGCCCCTTGTTGAGGGTGGTTCTGGGTTCACTCACTCAGAAATACAGATGTGTTTCCCTGATTTTTCTAGAGTGCTGTGTTTATAGTTGGTAGCAAAGGTTCTCATAAATTCTGTGTAAACAATCCATGTTTCTATAACCGGCCAAGGATTGTTTTGTACTTTGAATGTTGTTTTTCATTCTTCTTTCTGGGCTGGAGAATGTGATGGGCTGTGTTTCTCACCTATGGAATTTGAGAGGTAGCAACCTCCTTGTCCAATCCATGACTGTCTGTAAAAAGGTATCAATATAAGAATAAAGAGAGGCTGGGGCTCTTTTTGCTCTCTGCCCGGCCTTGGTGGCTGAGCTCCTGAGCTGCCTGATTGTTTCGTGTCTGACAGAGCAACACAGGTGGACACACAAATTACAAGCTTAGGGCTTCTACATCCTGCAGAAAAACCTCAACATGAAAAAACACATTGTTCTTAGGATTTCTGACTACTCACCATCGCTCAACACGCCCAACTCTGGGAAAAACTGGTTTGCAATGCTGAAATTTGCAATAAACTCCAGTAAATGCTGTGCAACAGAGTAGTTTAAAGCATGGCAAACATTTCAGAGGAGCTTTCACAGGCTCCTCTGTGCTCACAGGCAATTACCAGTTTAGAACTCTTCCTAACAGAGTTTTCTGTGGTCATAATTGGTGGTTTTCAAGATCTGAGAGTCCCAAACCTCTCCCTGATTTGCCCAGTGCCATCATCCTATAATTATGTTAATAGAAAAGACAATTTTTTCAATGCCATAATGAACATCTGCAGATTACAGTGGCGGGTTTCTCCTTCAATGTGAGATACCTGGGGTGGTGCCATGGAAAAATAGGTTTTGTACAAGTCTAGAATGTCTGCAGTGAGACAGCTGACCCTTCTTCCTGTCCAGCAACATAAAAGGATTAAAAAGGATTCTTTCGTAAGAGTAATGATTATAGGCTACTAAAAGTGGCATAAATTATGATTTTTTTTTTAATTCATAAACTTATGTTTGTTCTTCCTTTTCAAAATTTATTTCTGTCTCAGCTGGCTGAATGGCACTTTAAACATGTGAGGAAACAATGAGCTTGTGTAACCTGTTCTCATCACACACGGATCACTGGGAACTTACTGAAGGCTAAAAACAGCTCAGCACCACAAAGCTCTGCTTAAAAAATGAGGAGAAAAAAAAAAAGAAAAAAAAATAGTCTCCAGATGAAATTAATTCAGTCTAACCTTTTTTTTTTTTTCCTTTCCAGTGTGAGCTAGACACCCAAGGCTCTCCTAAGTATTCAAAGAGAGCTGGGCAATTTTAAATGGTGACTCATCAGGGCTCCTTTCCCCACCTGCATCAGGAGCTGATTCATCTCCCAGGCTCCTTTGGGGACACTCACTTGGTTCCCACAGATGGCCAGGAATCCTGGAGAGCTCAGCTCTGGTGATGTTTGCACTGCTCATGTTCACACACAGTCTGTGCCCTTCCTGCAGCAGGAGACTGATGGCAAAGCTGAGATTCCCACCACCCGAATTTTTTTGTGATAAAGGCTGAGGAAAAGACAGTTGTGAGACTACTATGAAGAGAAAACATTAATATTTTATACATGCTTTATGGTTTTATATTGGTTATTTATATTGACTCTTCTGGTCATTTGTGAACAAAAACTCTTTCCTCCAGAAATTAAGTGGAAGTTCTTCCATAGAAGCATCAGACATGTAAACATTCCTCTCCCTCCTGTGGAGCCAATCCAGTTTCCAAAAAACATTTTCAATGGTAAATAATTGAAGTGTTGTTCTTGGTGGTCAGCTTGACAAAAAAAAGCTCCTGAGAAAGGAAGAAGTAGGTTGTTAAAATAATCTTCAGTTTGTGTTGCATTAGCTTTACACTCTAGAAAAGGCCTCTTTCCAATAGCAACTAATCTCCACCAATTAAATTCATTCCAAAATTATCAACTAGCTCTGCTGACAATTTATACTGAGCTTCTCCCTGATCATCCATTCAAATCTGATTATTGGAAACCAACAGCAAAGTGAACAAAGTCTGTTTTTGCAGACTAAGTAGCATGCAGAGGAAGGATAAGGAATATTTTGTTATTTCATGGATCAAGCTTGGAGCAGGAGGTCCAGAAGACTCTGCAGGCTCTGTCTACTCTGCACAGCACACACTTTCTGAAAAATAAATTACAACTTCCATAGTATTATCAGCAAATTAAGTCAAATTTGATCCAAATAGTTCCAAAAGAGCAACAGGTCCTCAGTTCTGAGGTTCAGGTGTTACCTTAGAAGGCAGGGAACTGAAGGGGTGGGTGTTCAGTGCACTTGCACATTTTCTCAGCTTTGATGGTGGATTGAATTCCACCTTCACAGAGGAAAAACCAGAACACAGCAGGAAAAAAGGGAGATCCTTTCTGCTTGGATGGACAGTTCAGATCATGAGGGTAGGGGGAAAATGGGTAAGTGTCCCAGAAGAGCTAATTACTTTAGCTCAGTTAATGAAATGGTATCAAAAACACAGGTTTAATCAAATCTTTTAATGAATGTCATCTCTTCAATCATCTGCTCTGACATTGGAGGGTTTTCTTCACTGCAGCCACGTGAGATGGTGGCACTTCCCAATTTCCAGAAGCTTCTTTAACAAATGGCAGGAAGACAGACACTTCTATCAAAACACTGATTAGAAATATTGATGTCCCAGATGCCAGGGCAAATCTGAGAGTTGTTTCAAGCCCTTGGCATCTGAGACCACAGATTTGGTGTGAAAGCAGCAGATTCACACATTCACTGCTGGACTTCTTGATTCCAACTTCTCCACACTTAAAAAACATCACAGATTCGTGTCATCTTTTAACCTCAGCTCTAAAAACACCTATGTTTTCCAAAATCATGGGATATCCCATTGTAGAATGCATGAAAGTTTGGGGTTGGAAGGGACCTTAAAGCTCATCCCATTCCACCCCTTGCCATGGGCAGGGACAACTTTCAGGTTGCTCTGAGTTCCATCCAACACAGTCTTGAAGACTGAGTCTGGTCCCTAAAACACCCCCATTCATCTCCAGGCAGAAATTAAGGCAGGGTTTACACACCCTTTGATCATAATTGGTTTGTCAAAAGAATAACCAACCCCAAACATTCTGAGATTCTATTATGATGTGATTAAAATTTAGCTGCAAATGCTGAAGGTGGTCTTTTGTACAGGAAAAGAGAGAGCTGCAACCGGGAAAGGATGCTGGGGATGGAAGGCAGTGAGAAGTTATAAAAGTTGGTGTCACACATCTTCTAAAAAGCACAGAGTTCCTGTCAGAGTGATTTTTGCATTTTGAACATTTATATTGAGCCAATGCTGGGCTGAAATATGAAGGAATCAGTGAATTTGTCTGAGGAGAGAAGTGAGTGTACAAGGATGAGGAGCTGTTACTGTCCAATCAAACAATTCTACATGTCAAAGATCCAGAGGCCTGGAATCACAGCATGAGACAGCCTATAAAGCTCTGGGAATCAGAAAAACCATAAAAAATTAATGCAGTAACTTCCAAATGTGATTTTGTGGAAAGGAAACAGAATAAATGCTCGAGCTTGTGAGCTCCCTTTAGTCCTGGCCTTTGGATCTGGTTTATGAGTAGTGATGCCAACAAGGAGCCACAGAAAGCAGAGAAAGGGTGTTTGGTGCTAGGATACCAGGGCTTTTTTGTTATTGCTGTTATAATTCCATTATACCTGAGGTTGTGGAGCTCTTGAAGTTGTCCATCTTCCTTTGCTATTTCTGTGTGCAAGCACTTTAGGAGAATTAATGGTGTTATTTCCTGTAATAACCTGTGGGCCTGAGTGTTGTTCTGACTTAATCACACTTGTGTGTTGCCCACACGGTTTTTTTAGGATGTGGAGATTTTGAAAAGCCTTAATAAAAGAAGCCAAAGCCTCTGATGAGTCACAGCTGGTTACTCATGAGGTGGGATTGACTTCTCAGGGGTTGGCTGCCCCCTCGCAGCCCTGCCCTTCAAAATTCCCAGGAGCTGTCATGCTTTCACCCACGCTGCCCTCAAGAGTTGGAAGAACTCTGTAAATATCCACACAATCACCTTGCTGTCCTCTAAATCAAACTCTCAGAATGCCCAGAGAAGAAGGAAACAAACTCAAACATTGCAGCATTACAATTTCATCGATATGAACTTTCTTGTGCTGCTCCTGTTCGTTATTCCCAATATTTTCTGCTTTGTTTTAAGGAATCTTTCCAGGACAAGGACAGTCACATACACTGACATTTTATATATTGCCCAGCAAAACAGCAAAACCTAAAGCTCATCTTAGACACAAATAGCACCAGGCAAAGCATTGCTTTAGTGTGACACCATAAAATTGTGAGCATATGTGAGGCTTATAGACTGTGATTAAATCTGGATGTATAGGGGCTGTATCAAACCTTGCAGTGAGTGAAGAATAACTCTTCTTCCCCTGGTAATGCCCTTAGCAGCTGCTTGGAACTGAGCAGAGGATTCTGGATTCAAACAGTGGTTCAAAAGGACATTATTGGTTCCAGAACCCTCTGCACACACTGGAGGAAAGGATTTGCCTGTGCTGTCAGCAGTGGCTGGGCAGGTTGGGAGATTGGGCCTGAGCCACTGAGGCAAGTGAACCTTTTCACAGTGGCTTCAAATAAGGCTGTTTCTCCCCCAAATTTCAAGCTAAAGTTAAAATTGGGATTGGTTGCCAGTATTTTCCTAAACAGGGACGTTTTGTAGGGGTGGAGATCCTTTCAGTGGAGGATCAGGTAAGTTACTTGGACATAAATCCACGTCAGGCCTTTATAAGAAGGGAAAATATTTGCCCAAAAATGGTGACCTCCATTGCTAGAGAAAATAGGTTATTCAGACCAAAAAGGCATGGCCATACATCCTTCTCCAAAATGTTATTCTGAACAGAGTTAAAAAAAAAAAAAATTACATTTTGAGATTAAAAGGTAAATCAACAGTATACAATGAATGCCATTGCCTTTGAAAAGGGTTTCTTCATTATCAGATGAAGAAAGTTATGAGCTAGAATTAAAATTCAGAGAAATCAATAACCTTTCAAGGCCTGAGGTTATTTTCAAGTAGCAAGATAATTGAGAATTCAGGAATCAAATCCAAATTATGGGAGAAATGGGTAAAAAATTCAGGACAGATCCATCTTTAAAAAAACACTTGTTTTAAAAGGACTCTTAGAGCAGTCTTGGCATGTTTATTCAATATATTCTGACCACAGTCATGACTCCTGACAGCTTTAAAGGGTACTAATACCCTGAACAAATGGGGATGAAAAAATAAAATATATTAATAACCAGAGTATATAAATAACCAGAGGTCAATCACCACTGGACAAACAGTGCTCAAACAGTTGTGTGGATCCAATCTATGAGGTTGGGGAAGATAAAAAAGCGTTCTGGTGCTCTCCAGCTGCTCAGAAAAGAAAGATCTCACAGCTCACTCTGCAACATGGCAAGAAAAAAATCAAGAGCTTTGGGTTTTGTGGGTTTTGACTTATTAATATATGAAAGTGTCTCCTGACCAAGAGATAATCACTGCCATCAAAAATGCCCATTACAATGGCAGAAAAGATCTAGAATAGTGAAGGGAAAGGAGATGGAGAAAGGAAAGAAGATGGTGAAAGGAAAGGAGATGGTGAAAAGAAAGGAAATGGTGTAAAGAAGTGATCCCACCTCAAAGGATGACCCAGAACCAGCATTTTTTTGCAGAAGTTTCTGCAATTTTTACGTGGAAAATGTTGGTGGTGGTGGCTGTCAGTAAGGAAGATCACTGCTGTGGGAATCTCTGTTTGGATTTATTGAGCTTGACATTTGAAGGTTTGAATTTCATCATCACAAACCGTTGTTTCTTCTTTCTGCTTGACCGGCCTTAAGACCCTTCAGTGTTCAAAGAGCTGCAGATTTTAGATGAACTCACTTAAAACGACTGCAACTTCCAGCAGGCAGGCACTGGAGGCTTGGGCATGAGAGCTCCAGGAAAGTCTGGAAAACTCCTGAAACTCCAGCTGATCCTGAGCTGAAACGAGAAGACTTGGAAAAAAAAAAAAAAGAGATGTGCTTGACAAAAATCCCTTGAAAGAGAGGGACTCCTGAAATTCCTGGAGAAGTTCTTGCAGGCTCAGGTGGTCACAAGCCCAAGAATGACCCAGCTGATCATTCACATCAAAGGACACTTCTCTCCACCCTCATCACCAGTAATTAAAAAGTGGTTTTAATGAAAAACACACGAATTCCTTGCTTGAACACAAACCCATTTCCACGTGCCAGTCCTAGAGATGGAGAGGTGTGAGTGATGAGATCTCCTTAATTTCTTCTCCATGTGAGTGTGCCAGCCCACTCTGGTGACACTGTGGCCACCAGAGTTCTCAGGGAAAAGAAGAAATTCCAAAAAAAAAAAAA